>SJYC01061190.1:0-17392 GCA_006408675.1 Madoqua kirkii
CTTCACATTCCAAGATGTCTGGCTCTAGGTTAATGATCACATCATCATGATTATCTGGGTCGTGAAGATCTTTCTGTGTATTCTTGCCACCTCTTAATATCTTCTGCTTCTGTGAGGTCCATACCATTTCTGTCCTTTATTGAGCCCATCTGTGCATGAAATGTTCCCTTGGTATCTCTAATTTTCTTGAAGAGATCTCTAGTCTTTCCCATTCTGTTGTTTTCATCTATTTCTTTGCACTGATTGAGAAGAAGGCTCTCTTATCTCTTCTTGCTATTCTTTGGAACCCTGCATTCAGATGCTTATATCTTTCCTTTTCTCCTTTACTTTTCGCCTGTCTTCTTTTCACAGCTATTTGTATGGCCTCCCCAGATAGCCATTTTGCTTTTTTGCATTTCTTTTCCATGGGGATGGTCTTGATCCCTGTCTCCCGTACAGTGTCAGGAACCTCATTCCATAGTTCATCAGGCACTCTATCAGATCTAGGCCTTTAAATCTGTTTCTCACTTCCACTGTATATACATAAGGGATTTGATTTAGTTCATAACTGAATGGTCTAGCGGTTTTCCATACTTTCTTCAGTTTAAGTCTGAATTTAGTAATAAGGAGTTCATGATCTGAGCCACAGTCAGCTCCTAGTCTTGTGTTTGTTGACAGTATAGAGCTTCTCCATCTTTGCCTGCAAAGAGTATAATCAATCTGAAATCAGCATTGACCGTCTGGTGATGTCCATGTGTAGACTCTTCTCTAGTAATACTAGCCTGTAATTTTCTTTTTATGTGGTAATCTTGTCTAGTTTTTGTATCATAATGCTGGTGGTCTCATAGAATGAGTTTGAGATAATGGCTATTAACTAAAACTATTGTGGTAATCATTTCACAATGTATGTAAATCAAGCCTTTATGCTGTGCATCAAAAATTCATAGTCGTTTGTGTCCATTATATCTCAATAATGAAAAATAAAGCTAGGTTTAATCTCTTTAAATGTTCCAAAATTTTAAATATGACCCCAGTCTCATATTTAACTTGCCTTCCTGTACATCTCTGTCTGTTGTGAAACTTATCTAGTTAGGGCGGTTTCATATTTATCTGAAAAGGAAACCACTTTTTAACTGGTTGGCTTACTTCTAGTTCTGCTCTCCTGTAATAGGAGTGATAATTATGATCATTAAATAAACACTTCATGGGCATTTAGAAAGGGAAGCAGAAAATATGGAGACCCTTTATGAGTTCAACTCATGCTCTACTATCTTTATATCTTTCAAAATACGGTTACTTAGGGAAATGCAGTAGTCAGTTGAGTCTTAATTTCAGCCAGATGTTTAACAAAGTCCTACATAATATCCTTATAGATAAGAAGGATGGTAGTAGTGACTGATTAGATGGGTTCATAGGGAATGTGCATGATTTTGCATTCAAAAACCACTTAAATGCTTGCTTTGTGCCAAATATCATGCTTGATTGAATTGAGATTGTCAGAAACATTGGAGATTGATAATTCATTAGATGCCAGAATATAGATTCAAAAATATCTTGAAACTGAAAAAATGATGCCTAATAAGGTATAGAGTCATAGGTTTTTTTGTTCAGTCAGTCAGTTTCACAGATGTAGACTAGGTAGACCTACGATTCATTCTAGACTTAACAGTTCTGTGGGAAAGCCATAAATTGTACTTTATTAAGAGCACAGTAAATTTGTAGTGTATGATTGCCAAAATAGTGAATTTAATTATAGACTACCAGATGTACCTGGGGTAGGTAACACTTATTAGCCTGATAGATTTTTGGATTTTATTAGTAAAATAATTAGAGTATTTATTTGATGTATTAAAATCTTGCTGTAATAAGTTGGGTTGCTTCTTTTATATTTCAGCAAAGTTTGTTAACTGTTAGATATTTTTATTTGATTGATCATGTGGCATTAATGAAGCATTTTTCTTATTTCCATGGGTTTTTCTTTTGTCTTTGTCGTTCTTTCATTGTTTTATTTTGATATTGTCCCTTTGATTCTTAGCTTCAATCTGTTATTAGCATTTCTTCTACAGTTTCTTAGATTATACCTGGTTTAGCTATCTAAATTTTCATGCCCATATTAGGTAGATACGCATTCAAATATGTAACATTCTTGTAAAATCACCATCTTCTTATTCCCAGTAGTGCCATCATGTTTAAAATAATAGGCCTCATTTATCCCATAATGATTTAATGTTTGTGTATTCATTGACTGTATCATTTCTGTGAAAATCACCCTGAAGTGAACCTTGGAAAAATATCTTGAACATTTATAAAAGTATATTAGAGAAAGTATATTATCTAATTTCTGCTCATATATTGGATATTATATTCTGCCCCAAGTACATATTTTAAGCATACTGAAAAAGAAAAAGAACATTAGAAGGATTTGTGAGCACTGTCACTTAAAAAACAGTGGAAAGAATAGATAATGTTTACTCTAATTAGAAAAGAATTATGAAATGAATGATAAAAATCCCTTCACATATTTTAAATGTTATCATGTGGAACATGGCATAGATATGCCACATATGGCTACACAGGACAAAGGCAGAAATGAAAGATTTTTGTATAATATAGGAAGAAAATTATTAATAGTTTGAGCCACTAATAATTTTTATTTGGAAAAGGTTTAATGAAAAAATTATTCTACATATAATGTAAAATTTTCAAGACAAACAAAAAAGGTGTGGGTAGAAGGTAAGTTTGCCCATCCAGGTGGAACGGAAAATATCTAGCTATGATCTAGTGAAAAATGTAAATTGGTAGGAGATAGAACTTAAGGAGAGTATCCATTTCACAGTCCATCTGCATTCCTCAGTAACCCTGCTTTTACAGCCCCTGCTTGGATTGACTCATTACCTGTACTGCTTCCTAGCCTATCTCTCTGACCCCTTTTATTTTCTCTTTCAGCCCTGACCTGAATACCCCCTTGCCTGTCTTTTTTTATTTGTTTTTTTCCAATCATAATGTAGTAATTGTGTATCTATGGAGACTTCTTAGAATATCCCAAGATGCCACCTTTTTAGAAATTATCAGGTACTCAACTAAGCTGCTATATGTGTATATTTAATGATAAGATAAAGGGGACAATATAAGGAAGAACATAACTAGATATGGTAATCCAGGATATTGTGGAGCTGTGAATATAGGAATGATGGTATCTTCTAGCTTACATGAAAGGGATTGTAAAGTCTATTTACAATAACTTTAGATGGGGCATGATACCAAAGCAAAGTAAATCGCTTTTCTTTTTAAAGTTTTAATTTTAAGATCTGCTTTGTTCAGTTTTACTATTATAGTGTCAAATTAGACAAATTATTTGAGTCTGAGATGCTTTTTTCTAATGCTCATACTCACAACATGGCATAGATATGCCACATATGGCTACACAGGACAAAGGCAGAAATGAAAGATTTTTGTATAATATAGGAAGAAAATTATTAATAGTTTGAGCCACTAATAATTTTTATTTGGAAAAGGTTTAATGAAAAAATTATTCTACATATAATGTAAAATTTTCAAGACAAACAAAAAAGGTGTGGGTAGAAGGTAAGTTTGCCCATCCAGGTGGAACGGAAAATATCTAGCTATGATCTAGTGAAAAATGTAAATTGGTAGGAGATAGAACTTAAGGAGAGTATCCATTTCACAGTCCATCTGCATTCCTCAGTAACCCTGCTTTTACAGCCCCTGCTTGGATTGACTCATTACCTGTACTGCTTCCTAGCCTATCTCTCTGACCCCTTTTATTTTCTCTTTCAGCCCTGACCTGAATACCCCCTTGCCTGTCTTTTTTTATTTGTTTTTTTCCAATCATAATGTAGTAATTGTGTATCTATGGAGACTTCTTAGAATATCCCAAGATGCCACCTTTTTAGAAATTATCAGGTACTCAACTAAGCTGCTATATGTGTATATTTAATGATAAGATAAAGGGGACAATATAAGGAAGAACATAACTAGATATGGTAATCCAGGATATTGTGGAGCTGTGAATATAGGAATGATGGTATCTTCTAGCTTACATGAAAGGGATTGTAAAGTCTATTTACAATAACTTTAGATGGGGCATGATACCAAAGCAAAGTAAATCGCTTTTCTTTTTAAAGTTTTAATTTTAAGATCTGCTTTGTTCAGTTTTACTATTATAGTGTCAAATTAGACAAATTATTTGAGTCTGAGATGCTTTTTTCTAATGCTCATACTCACTGATGAATCTTAATATTCTCTAGATCACTGTGCAGAAATACCCATAGAAGCTCAACAGAAGAAGATGATTCATCTTCAGAAGAAGAAATGGAATGGAGTAATAACAGTTTGTTCTAGCCAATCTTTCTATACCTCAGTTAGATGGAACTGCAGATGAAAACAGTGGTAAGTAAACTAGTCTACTGTGAGCATTTTGTTATTTAGGGGCTGAAAATATATTTGATTTTGAAAAATATAATTACACAGTTGGAAAGTGAGACTATGACAGTACTGTTAGATTTTGTCCTTCTCAAAGATGTTTTCTTTTGAGAGAATGTAGATAAAGTATGTCTTTTCTCATTTCTAAGAGGATACCTTTTATCAATCATTGATTAGAGCTTTATAAACTTTAATCAGTTTATTGTAACATTTAAGCATAGAAAACTATAAGAAATATGCTTAGCTTATTTAAAGTGATAATGCAAAGATGTGTGTTATTTTATGGAAACTTTCCAAGGCAATGAGATTTTTCCCCTTATTCTCTCAAAAAGCATGAATATTGATACCATCTGTTTTTCATCAAAGACGTGTTTAAAATAATGACTAATAGTCAAATGTAACTAACTCTTAATTATTCAGATTGAGATATCATCCTAATGATAAAAATGACCTTTCTGTTAACTATTTTAAACATAAAAATGTAATTTCATATAATTTCTTTCATGGTGATAGCATCATGATATAGGAAAATATTTTAAAAATTAGAAGAGTTGAAGTTAAGCAAATTCTTTTTTCCCTCATTTTAGACAATCCACTGAACAATGAAAATTCTAGAACCCACTCTTCTGTGATTGCAGCAAGCAAGCTATCAGTAAAACCTTCCATCTTTCACAAAGATGCTGCTACATTAGAACCCCCATCTTCTGCTAAGATTACCTTTCAGTGTAAACACACAAGTGCCCTTTCTTCCCATGTTTTGAACAAGGAAGATTTAATTGAAGACCTTTCACAGCCAAGCAAACTAGAGAAAAGTCTAGATCATTCAGTCACTTCTTTTACAAATGAAAGCACTTACTCTATGAAATATCCTGGATCTTTAAGCAGTTCTGTCCATTCAGAAAACTCTCATAAAGAGAGTGGTAAGAAAGAGTCCTCCCAGTATCTTCTTGTGAAAGTAGTACTTTTGATTATGAAGACAATATTCCACCTGTTACAAGACAAATACCAAGTAGAAAGTATACAAACATTAGAAAAATTGATAAGGATGCCCCTTTTATACATATGAGCCGTCACGCTAATGAAAGTACATTGGGCAAAAATTCTTTCACCTTTTCTGACTTAAATCATTCAAAGAGTAAATTATCCTCTGAAGCAAATGAAAAAGGAAACAGCGCAGCTCTGAATAGTTTATTCCCTTCGTCATTAAATGAAAATTGTGAATTGCTGTCTTGCTCAGGGGAAAATAGAACTATGATGCATTCTCTTGATAGCATTGCTGATGAAAGTGGACTAAATAAACTTAAAATTAGATATGAAGAATTTCAAGAACATAAAACAGAAAAACCAAGCCTCAGCCAGCAAGCAGCACATTATATGTTTTTTCCGAGTGTTGTTCTCTCTAATTGTCTCAGTAGGCCCCAAAAGCTCTCTCCTGTCACATATAAACTACAACCTGGCAATAAACAGTCCCGATTAAAAATGAATAAAAAGAAGCTTGCAAGTCATCCAGAGACTTCTACCAAAACTGCTGAGACTGGATCCTCAAAAGATAATTGTATACAAAATAATCCTTGTAATAATAATAATTCTGAGAAAGATAATGTATTGGCTAGTGATTTAATTAAGGTCACCCGTGGAACTTTTGAAAATAAAACATCTGCAGACAATTTTGTAGACTGTCACTTTGGAGAAGGAACCTTAGAAACTGAGCAGTCCTTTGGATTGTATGGAAATAAATATACCCTTAGAGCCAAACGCAAGGTAAATTATGAGAATGAAGATAGTGAGTCAAGTTTCGTAACACACAACTCAAAAATTAGCCTACCTCATCCCATGGAAATTGGTGAAAGTTTAGATGGAACTCTCAAATCTCGAAAACGCAGAAAAATGTCTAAAAAGTTGCCCCCCGTCATCATAAAGTACATTATTATTAATAGGTTTAGAGGGAGGAAAATATGCTTGTGAAACTAGGAAAAATAGACTCTAAAGAAAAACAAGTAATATTAACAGAGGAAAAAATGGAACTGTATAAAAAACTTGCACCTTTGAAGGATTTTTGGCCAAAAGTTCCTGATTCCCCTGCAACCAAATATCCCATTTATCCATTAACACCAAAGAAAAGTCATAGAAGAAAATCAAAACATAAATCTGCTAAGAAAAAAACTGGTAAACAACAAAGGACAAATAGTGAAAATATTAGAAGAACTTTGTCTTTCAGGAAAAAACGGTCACATGCTATTCTTTCTCCTCCCTCACCATCTTATAATGCTGAAACCGAAGACTGTGACTCAAATTATAGTGATGTTATGTCTAAACTAGGTTTTCTTTCTGAGAGAAGCACAAGTCCCATAAACTCTTCTCCACCTCGCTGCTGGTCTCCCACAGATCCAAGAGCTGAAGAAATTATGGCTGCTGCTGATAAAGAAGCAATGCTTTTTAAGGGCCCTCACGTATATAATAGTAAGACTGTTAACTCCCGTGTAGGAAAAAATAGTCGAGCAAGAATGCAGGTTAAGAAATCAAAAACAAAGCTTGTTAATCCCTCTACAGTTTCTAAGAAAAGGAACAAACGAAATCAGACAAATAAACTAGTAGATGATGGAAAAAAGAAACCAAGAGCAAAACAGAAACAAAAAACAAATGAGAAAAGTACACCAAGAAAGCACATAACACTAAAGGATGAAAAACTAAAACCTCAAGCTGGTACTGAAGTTAAGTTTGTGCTGAAACATCAGAATGTGCCTGAGACCTCAGATAATTCTGGAGGCGCTCAACTCCTTTTTAAACAGAAAGATGTGTCATTAATAGGCTCTGCTATAGATCATCCTCTTTCTGCTCCTGTCCCCACTGGAATTCATGCACAACAGAACTTATCTGGCTGCTTTTCTTCTTTCCTAGAAAGCAAGAAACCTGTAGATTTGCAGGCCTTCCCCAGTTCACGAGATGATTTGAATTCTTCCGTTGTCTGTAGTTCTTAGGACCTGGAATCTCAAAAATTAATGTTCAGCGGTCTCATTGTAAAAATACTATGTTTACTCTAAAAGAATCAAGCTTGATTCAAAAAAATATATTTGACCTTTCAAACCATTTGTCTCAGGTAGCACAGAATACACAGATGTCTTCTGGTATAATGTCTCCAAAGATAGAAGAGAATGCAAATATACAAAAAAGCTATTTGTCATCTCTTGGAAAGTTAAATGAATATCGTAATTCCCTAGAATCAAAGCCAGACCAGACGTATGCCCCTAATTTTTTGCATTGCAAAGATAGTCAGCAGCAGATTGTGTGCATGGCAGAACGTTCAAAGCACAGTGAAACTTGTTCTCCAGGAAATGCAGCTTCAGAGGAAAGTCAGATGCCTAATAATTGTTTTGTAACTTCTTTGAGAAGCCCAATCAAACAAATAGCTTGGGAGCAAAAACAAAGGGGTTTTATTTTAGACATGTCAAACTATAAACCTGAAAGGGTAAAGCAAAAGCCATTGTCAGAAGCAGTTTCACAAACCAAAGCACTTTCTCAGTGTAGGAATCGAAATGTGTCAACACCTTCAGCATTTGGTGAAGGACAGTCTGGACTGGCAGTTCTAAAAGAATTGTTGCAGAAAAGACAACAGAAAGCACAAAATGCAAATAGTATACAAGACCCTTTATCTAATAAACAGCAGCCAAACAAAAATATCTCTGTTTCCCTTGAGCATAACAAATCAGTTAAACGAACACGATCAGTAACATCTCCAAGAAAACCTCGAACTTCCAGAAGTACAAAACCCAAAGAAAAAATTCCCAAACTTCTTAAAGTAGACTCTCTAAATTTACAAAACTCTTGCCAATTGGATAACTCCCTATCAGATGATAGTCCCATCTTCTTTTCAGATCCAGGTTTTGAAAGTTGTTATTCACTTGAAGATAGCTTGTCCCCTGAACATAATTATAATTTTGATATTAATACAATAGGTCAAACTGGATTTTGTAGTTTTTATTCTGGAAGTCAGTTTGTCCAGCTGATCAGAATTTGCCTCAGAAGTTCCTAAGTGACGCAGTTCAGGATCTTTTCCCAGGACAAACTGTAGAAAAAACTGAGTTTTTAAGTCATGATAACCAGAAATGTGATGAAGACAAACATCGTGCCTCAGACTCAACCGCATGGATTCGATCTGGTACTCTAAGTCCTGAACTGTTTGAGAAATCACCCATAGATAGCAATGAGAATCATCGCAACAGTCAGTGGAAAAATAGTACCTTTCATCCTCTAACATCTCGGTCTAATTCAATTATGGATACTTTCTGTATCCAGCAGTCAGAGAACTGCCTAAATGAAAAATCCAGATTAAATAGGAGTTCAATCAGCAAAGAAGTGTTTCTTAGCCTCTCACAGCCGGGCAGTTCAGACTGGATTCAAAGTCATACCAGAAAAGAAATGGGGCAGTCTCTTGATGCAGTCAATACTTCTTTTACTACAATACTATCCTCCCCTGATGGTGAACTTGTAGATGCAGCCTCTGAAGATTTAGAATTGTATGTTTCAAGAAACACTGATGTGTTAACACCAACTCCGGATAGTTCGCCAAGGTCTACCAGCTCTCCCTCGCAATCTAAAAATGGCAGTTTTACCCCTCGAACTGCTCACATTTTGAAACCACTTATGTCCCCACCAAGTAGGGAAGAAATTATGGCAACTTTGTTGGATCATGACCTTTCAGAAACAATTTACCAAGAACCATTTTGCAGTAATCCTTCTGATGTACCAGAAAAGCCCAGGTAATCAAAATTCTTTTTCCCCTTGGGTTACTCTGAATCGTTATAATGTATGTAACAAAATTTGGTAACTGACTACTACTTTCTCTGTGATACTGTATTTGTAAGTATATCATTATGAAAACAATTTTGTAATTATGGACATATTAAAAGAATTCACAAACTGGGTGGATGGTTGTACCCAGAGAAATTTATTTACGTTGATCAGTGTTGGTCTTGGATCTGTTATTTTGCACTGCGTCAACATTAAAGGATTAGAGACTGCTATGACATGATGCCAAGAAGGATGTCATAATACTTTTGTAGTATTATCATTTTAAAGATGGTATTTATTTCTAAAGGGGTAAGCTTTCATAATTTTAAGAACTTTTTTTTTTAATGTTTGAAAATAAGCATACATATGTTTTAAATACTCTTAGGATATTTCTCTAAATGAAGATTATTTTAAGTTGTTTCTATTATATACACTCTTTTCATATTGCCAGCATCTTCACTCATATTGTTACTGTTGTTTGTACATTTATTAGGGGTTCAAGATGGACTTTGATTCCTCTCCTCTCTTCTTTCAAGAATCTTTTCAGAAAAGTGATAAACAGAGAGACAGATCCATGCACACACAGCCAGTAGCAAAAGGTGAAGGTTTATAAATAGACCATAGCCCTGGCCTATTTATAAACCAGTAGTTAAGTAGGTATCCTGTCCTGCCTGCACCACCAAGGTAGAACATACCTGATAAGAGCTAAGTTGGGGGACAAGGCTAAATCCAGGAAGTTTAAGGGATGGCTTTTGGCCCTGCCTCTCTTTGATCCTGTTTACCTAATAAGTTGCAGAGAGAGGCAGTTCATTTCAGCCATCCAGTCAGAAGCAGAGCAGAATTGCCAGGACTACTGAGGCAGACAGACCCTGCTTAATCTAAATGATGGGAGATAGGATGTGCCAGCAAAGGCAAGAGGCCACACTGCATGTATGCACTGACCTTGAGCAGCACTGTGTTCCTTACCCTGCTGAGACAGTGAATGCCAAGCTTTTTACCCAGCAGATTAGCAGTAACTTCTGCAAGAGTCCATTTAAGAAAGAGGTGAGAAAAAGTGATCAGAAATACAGAGTAGAAGTTCCCTCCTCTCAGGATTTGAAGTGAAAGGTAGAAAATCCCTCACTATCTCACCCCCTCACTGCCTGGCACATAGTTTTGCTGTTCTTTTGTGCCTCATACCCACATTTGTTTTTTTTTTTAACATGAACGGAACTCTTTATTTCACTGTCAGAATATATGAACGTTTGTTCCTAGCCATTAATTTCCATCATTTTGGGGACTTTGACTTTACCGGTAGTGATTATGGTATATGTTTTCATCTGTATTTTCTTCCTTAGCCTTGTACATCTTCTTAATTCTTAGTTAACTTATCATGTCCTAGTCATTTACTCTGTTACTATTAATTGTTGTCCAACTTTGGTGCTTGTTCTGCAGCTGAAATAAAAGGATATAATATAATAGTCATTATATTTGAAATTTGTACCCTATACAGAGTTTTCTAATTAAAAACTGTGTATTCACTGTAGAAAATTTAAGAAAAGAAATAAAAATGACACCATTTCTCTACCTAGTAACAACCAGTATTAATATTTTAAAGTTTTCATTTTTAAGTATAGTTTTTATTTTGTTTTATTGATGTGTTCTTACTATAGTCACAATATTATGTTGAAATTGATTCACTCACCATTATAATGTAAACATTTGCCAAATTTATGAGTGTCTTGAAACATCATTTTAAATGACTGCATTATATTCTATCATATGCATATTACTAGACAGAAATGTTGTTCTCTGTTTGACTACTATAGAGAATTATGTGATACCTTCATCATAAAGCATTTCTTGTATTTTGGAGTCTTTACTTAAAACTCTCAAAATAGGATGACTGACAAATTTAAGGCTCTATGATATATATCATAGCATGAGTTGTAGCAGTTAGCATGCTGCTGACAATATCCAAGAAAGCTGAACTTACCACACCTCAGCAATTTTTGCTTATCTTTTACTTCATTGTGATCTCTGTATTATTAATATTAGAGTTGGGTATAGTCACATATATGTACTCATTTCCTTCGAAAACAATAATTCTCCTAATTTTTCATAAAGCTGCAAGGTAGGTGCAGGGAACGTGCTAGTCCTGATTATGGAGTTAACTAGTAAGAGCTAGAATCTTTCCACATACAGGGGGAAGGGAAATGTGGTAACTCTGGTGCTGTTCCTGCAGCTCCAATCAAAAATAAGAATTCAGTTCATTCAGTTTTATCTAGAAAGTGACAGGTCATTTGGGAAATCATGCCGTACAAGAAGTAACTGAAGAAACTAAAAATGATCTTCATACTCATGAAAGAGATACCATGAAGAAGAAAAAGTAATATTATGTTGCTGTAGAAGGCATAAGTACATGACCTATGGATATGTTAGAGAATGAGCTTTAGCTTAATACTTACAGTAACTATTAGAAACTAAGCCAGGTTTCCTTTTTAAATAGGGATTCTTCACATACATTAGTAGCGTTTAACCTATGTGCACTCTGCCAACTGCTAAGTTCTTACGTTAGTATTAACTTTTCTCATGTAAAGGGGAGAAAGAATTACGGTAGTTTACATCAATTGTGTGTGACTTTTGTAATGTTTGAGGGAATTTGACAGGGTGTAAAGACTTGTTTGAACTGACAGACTTCGCTAGACTGCTGCATAGAGAGTAGAGAATGTATAAAGAGGTTATAGATAAAATCCGGGGTATTGTCTCTTATAAATTCTACAATTTTTATTCTTATATGGTGACAGTGGAAAGTTATTTAAGATGAATAGAGGAAAGGAATCGGATGTGTCTGTACCATCTCCTTGAAAAGAAGACTTCATTGGACACTTTCTTTCCCTGGTATTGATGATACCTTCCAAAGGAAGTTAGAAGGAAGTTACCTGTTAGAAAAAGCATATTGAGACTAAAGATAGAATGCACCTGCATAAAATATATGTTTGTGGAGGTTGGGGCATAGGATGTGAAAAGGGAAGAAAGAAATAGGCATTTTTTAAACTCCAAAAAGAACTTTTAAAAATCTCTTAAGGAGCTAAATATTTTGGTAATTTTTCTTTGAGACAAAACAGTTGTTCTAAAATATGTTGTTTATAGGGAAATCGGTGGACGGCTTCTCATGGTAGAAACTCGACTTCCGAATGATCTGGCTGAGTTTGAGGGAGACTTTTCTTTGGAAGGACTTCGCCTATGGAAAACAGCCTTCTCAGCAATGACTCAAAATCCAAGACCTGGGTCACCCCCTCGCAATGGCCAAGCAGTGTCAATAAAGGATCAAGTAATAACCATAAAATGGCTGAAGATAAAAAAATTGTGATCATGCCTTGCAAATGTGCCCCAAGTCGACAACTGGTTCAGGCATGGCTTCAAGCCAAAGAAGAATATGAACGTTCCAAGAAACTGTCTAAAATGGAGCCAACTGGAGTTGTAAAATCTGCTGAAGACTTCAGCTCTTCAGTTAATCCAGATGACAGACCTGTAGCGCCTGCAAAAATGGATACAACTCCACATATACTCCCCACTACAGCACATACCAAGGAAGATGTTGACAATTCTCAGATTGCTTTACAAGTGTCAACCACAGAATGCCATCAGACTGCAAAAGAAAGTCAGACGCTGCCACTAGTTGCTTCTGCAGGTGATGCTGAGAAAGATCAGGATGATGACGATGACTATTATATTAGTTATAGCTCTCCTGATTCTCCAGCAATTCCCCCTTGGCAACAGGCAACATCCCCAGATTCCAAAACATTAAATGGAGATGACAGACCCTCATCACCAGTAGAGGACCTACATTCTCTGACTATTGAGAACTTATTAAAGCCCGTAAAAGATGGTGTACAGAAGAGCCCCTGCACTGAGCCCCAGGAGCCTCTAGTGATATCCCCAATTAATGTTAGGACAAGAACTGAGATACGTGAATCACTCTGCCTTCATAGTACACCAATCATACAGAGAAAACTCCTAGAAAGGCTTCCTGAGGCAACTGCCCTTAGCCCTTTGTTAACAGGTAAGTTTAGAAATAATGGAAAGTTACCATAGAGCTCTTCAGATACCAGAAATGAAAGCAGCATTGACTATGTAATGAAAATCAGAGCTTTTTAAATGTAATTTTAGCTCAGCTAATGAGAGGTTATTGTTATTTTATCATATCTTAGATATCATCTCATGATAACTTCTTTGTCTTTCTGGTGTGGAATATACTCACATCTGTTTCCATCCTTTCTTCTTGCCTTCTGGATAAAATGTAGGAGCCCTCTCAGAAACCTTATCTTCTTCTCAATTAATTTTTCCTACTGGCTTTGATAGATATATCCAGATATTTCCCACCCTATAAAATAGAAAACCAAACACCTGTCTTGACCTTCCATCTTTTAGCCTCTACTCATTTAAAGCCAAATTTCTTAAAAGATCTCTCTCATTTGACAGCTCTATGCTTTACATCCTACTCATTTGTCAGCCCACTCTAAACTGGATTCTGCCCCCATCAATTCACCAGTATGGATCTTGTGAAGATTCTCTGTAATCTTCATGTACTAAAGCCAGTGGCTGTTTTTCAGTCTTTGTGTCACATGCCCTCCAAGCAGCCATTGTTCTTATGACCACACCTTCCTTCTTGGAGCTTCTCCCTTTGGCTTTCCTCCTACTCCTGTTTCTTCCCACTTGCTTTCCTTGGAAGTTCACCTCACATTCTCAGTTATTGCCTAAATATTGTAGATTATTAAGGCTTAGCCTTAAGCTTTCTTTACTCTCTGTTCCTGCCCAGAGAATTGATAATTCACAAATTTAAATTTCCAGTTCAGAATTCTCTTAAGCTTCAGAACACTATATCCAGCTACCTTTGGCATTTCTACTTGAATGCTCAAAGCACCACAAGGTCAGTATTTTTTAAACTTAGTTTATGATCTCATTGCATCCATTCACTACCAGTCACCTAGCATGCTTTACACACACATACATGCCCACACATTGAAAACTATTCCTTATTTGAATGGACAGTACCATGAGTTCTTCTGTCACTGAGTTACACAGGTCAGAAATAGTGGTCTTATTTATAATATCACCTGATTCCCTCACTGCCCATCCTGTGGTTTTCACACTTCTTTGTTTCCTAAATTACCCCAAACCCTCTACCTCTGTCTCTGGTCCTACCAAGCCCTCATCTCTCACCTGGGCCTCTACTCTAGCCTTCTTATTCACCCTTAACAATTTCCAGTTTTTTTGTTTGGTTCAGTTCAGTTCAGTTGCTCAGTAGTGTCTGACTCTGCGACCCCATGAATCGCAGCACGCCAGGCCTCCCTGTTCAACCCCATATCCCGGAGTTCACTCAGACTCAACGTCCATCAAGTTCGTGATGCCATCCAGCCTTATCCTCAGTCGACCCCTTCTCCTCCTGCTCCCAATCCCTCCCAGCATCAGAGTCTTTTCCAATGAGTCAACTCTTCGCATGAGGTGGCCAAAGTACTGGAGTTTCAGCTTCAGCATCATTCCTTCCAAAGAAATCCCAGGGTTGATCTCCTTCAGAATGGACTGGTTGGATCTCCTTGCAGTCCAAGGGACTCTCAAGAGTCTTCTCCAGCACCACAGTTCAAAAGCATCAATTCTTTGGCACTTAGCCTTCTTCACAGTCCAACTCTCACATCCATACATGACCACAGGAAAAACCATAGCCTTGACTAGACAGACCTTAGTTGGCAAAGTAATGTATCTGCTTTTGAATATACTATCTAGGTTGGTCATAACTTTTCTTCCAAGGAGTAAGCGTCTTTTAATTTCATGGCTGCAGTCACCATCTGCAGTGATTTTGGAGCCCAAGAAAATAAAGTGTGATACTGTTTCCCCATCTATTTCCCATGAAGTGATGGGACCGGATGCCATGATCTTCGTTTTCTCAATGTTGAGCTTTAAGCCAACTTTTCGCTCTCCTCTTTCACTTTCATCAAGAGGCTTTTTAGCTCCTCTTCACTTTCTGCCATAAGGGTGGTGTCATCTGCATATCTGAGGTTATTGATATTTCTCCTGGCAATCTTGATTCCAGCCTGTGTTTCCTCCAGCCCAGCATTTCTCATGATGTACTCTGCATAGAAGTCAAATAAGCAGCCTTGATGTACTCCTTTTCCTATTTGGAACCAGTCTGTTGTTCGATGTCCAGTTCCAACTGTTGCTTCCTGACCTGCATACAGATTTCTCAAGAGGCAGATTAGGTCGTCTGGTATTCCCATCTCTTTCAGAATTTTATACAGTTTATTGTGATCCACACAGTCAAAGGCTTTGGCATAGTCAAGAAAGCAGAAATAGATGTTTTTCTGGAACTCTCTTGCTTTTTCCATGATCCAGTGGATATTGGCAGTTGGATCTCTGGTTCCTCTGCCTTTTCTAAAACCAGCTTGAACATCAAGAATTTCACGGCTCATGTATTGCTAAAGCCTGGCTTGGAGAATTTTGAGCATTACTTTACTAGCATGTGAGATGAGTGCAATTGTGTGGTAATGTGAGCATTCTTTGGCATTGCCTTTCTTTGGGATTAAAATGAAAACACCTTTTCCAGTCCCGTGGCCACTGCTGAGTTTTCCAAATTTGCTGACATAGTGAGTGCAGCACTTTCACAGCATCATCTTTCAGGATTTGAAACAGTTCAACTGGAATTCCATCACCTCCACTAGCTTTGTTCGTAGTGATGGTTTCTAAGGCCCACTTGACTTCACATTCCAAGATGTCTGGCTCTAGGTTAGTGATCACATCATCATGATTATCTGGGTCGTGAAGATCTTTTTTGTACAGTTCTTCTGTGTATTCTTGCCACTTCTTAATATCTTCTGCTTCTGTGAGGTCCATACCATTTCTGTCCTTTATTGAGCCCATCTGTGCATGAAATGTTCCCTTGGTATCTCTAATTTTCTTGAAGAGATCTCTAGTCTTTCCCATTCTGTTGTTTTCATCTATTTCTTTGCACTGATTGAGAAGAAGGCTCTCTTATCTCTTCTTGCTATTCTTTGGAACCCTGCATTCAGATGCTTATATCTTTCCTTTTCTCCTTTACTTTTCGCCTGTCTTCTTTTCACAGCTATTTGTATGGCCTCCCCAGATAGCCATTTTACTTTTTTGCATTTCTTTTCCATGGGGATGGTCTTGATCCTTGTCTCCTATACAATGTCACAGACCTTGTAATCAGGGAAAATTCCCACTCTTTTCCTAGTTAATTTCTATTCTTTCTTTGGATTTTAGCTCAAAAAAGCTCCCCTAATTCCCTGACTAGATAAAATTTCTCAATTATCTTCTGCTTTGTTGTACTTACCCAGTTATAATTTTACTTTTCTATATGTATTTGATCATTGTCTGATTCTCTCTCCTGACCTCACAAGGATGCAAGATTATTTTTTTCTTCGTCTTCATAAATACTTGATAAGTCAGTGAATAAATGGATTAAATGATTCCCTAGGGTAATAACTGAGGAATAAAATCAAATAAAATCTAAATGTTTTTTTTTAATAGTACAAATATTAAAAGTTATTTTAGTGTGGGAATCACAGGCTAGAATCAGTTTCACTTTTAAATTGTGAAATCTTTGTGAAGAATTTATAGGACAGTACTCATGAATGGTACCTGAGAGTTGGAACAACAAAAATTAAAAAACAAAACAAAACACACAGAAGCAGGCAATGTTGATTTGTATGTTAAATATCAAATTTCTTTCTGCAGAACCAAAATCCCAGAAATTGAGTCATAAGAAAGGAAGTAATACTGACGCTCTTAGAAGAGTACTCTTAACACAAGCAAAGGTAACTATGCTACACATATTTAAAGACCAGTCGAAGATCCGCTCTATTCTTGGATTTCAGTTAGATAATTAATAACTGTGTCTCAATTTTTTAATAATTTTATTATATTTTTGCATCATTTATTTACATGTCTTTGAGACAACAAAAATTGCCTAATTAAAAAAATTTTTTGTTGTTGTTGGGATCTAAAAGATTCTTATATGTAAATACAAATATTACAGAGAAAGTGAATATGATAGCCAAAATGTGGATTATGAGGATACAAATACATTAACTGATTACTGGCAAAATCAGAACAATCCAATGACAGCAGAGCTCAAGTAAGTGATTTTTGATCCCACCAAAAGTATATCCTTTTTCTTGGTTTA
>SJYC01061191.1:0-11222 GCA_006408675.1 Madoqua kirkii
AATCAACACTTTCACAAAAATGATTAATGGATTTGGAAATCAGAATATTTTTTTTCATTAAAAAAAATAGATTCTATTCTTTCTAACCCCTTGAAAATTATACTTTAGTTTATCTTTCAGATACATGTTGTATTAGGGTAAAATACAAACCCACAGTTTTAAATCTTTTTTACATTTTAGCCAGACTACTTGCAAATATATTGCTTGCTTGCTTGCTTGCTTGCTTGTCATATTTCCAAGAAAGGTCAAGATAAATGTCCATGTGGTACAAATGTCAGCTCTCTACAAAGCTATTATTTTCTGTATTTGGGGTTTGTAAACTCAAGAATCAATATATGGTTGACTTAGAGATTATATCAGATATTTCTACACATACCCAGTTCTGGTATCTTGAGTTCCTAGCCTGAAAAAAATGCAAATAAAATACTTAAGTTTCCTCTTTTACTTAAGGAGATGGTACTAGTTTATCATGTATTACTAAATGCCTAAAGTTATCTAAGCAGAAATAAGTAATCAAAAGAAAGGAAATGATTGCTCATCATTTTTTTCTGGCTCTGTGTGTTTTTTTTAATAGAATCAATTTGCAGCAGTAAATACCCCAAAGAAAGAAACTTCTCAGATTGATGGACCATCCTTAAACAATACTTACGGTTTCAAAGTCAGCATACAAAACTTACAGGAGGCGAAAGCTTTACACGAGGTAAAACTGCAATAGCAAGGACACATACACACCTTAACTCGTATGTTTTATTCTGTGGTACAAGTACAGAAAGTTTACACAGAGAGAGGACTACATTAAATTCTATACCTGTTCATTTTTATCTTGTTCTCATTATCCTTAATATTTTATGTATTTGTGTGAAACAGAGAAACTTTTAAAGTAGTCATCAGTTACTGAGACTGCTTTGTGGTTTCACCATTTTCTCAAACCTTATACCTGAAATTTTTGAAAAAGAAGCTAAAATTTAGAAAATGTTTCGCAGCTATTTGAAACTCTGTATATTACTCTGGGATTGTTATGTTACATGTTATATTACATCCCAAATGTGTTACCTACTTGTATTTTCTGTTTGGTTGACTTAGTGGATTATTGCTTGTACAATTCATTTGTTCGTGTAATCTTTATAACCCAATTATCTTCACAGCGCAAACCGTATGCAAAGACTAGGAAGCTATCTTGAAAAAAAATGTACATTCTTACTGGAGAATATGTATGAATGTTTCACTGTAAATTTATCTGCATTCACTGTTAATTTATCTGTGTTTACTGTAAATATTTCTGTAAAGAAGACACAACTCAGAACATGTCTGATTGGCACAGAGGTGAAATTAGAGTGTATTTTCATTGTTTATATGTGTGCTGTTGGAATGGTAGCTACTAACATTGTGGTTATTGAGGATTTTAAGTTTGGCTTACATATCTAGGAAGAAATTTTAGATTTCATTCAATTTTAAGTAATTTATTTCCATCACAACTTTTGCATCCTCACTTGAGATGTGCCATAAATGTGAAAAGCATACTGATTTCAAAGACTTAATAGGAAAAAACAATATGAAATAACTTATTAGTAATTCTTTATATTGATTACATGTTGAATGGGTAGTTTTGATATATTGATTACATGAAAATATTTTAAAATTAATTTAACCTATTCTTACCTTTTTTAGTGTGAGTACTGGAAAATTTTAAATTATGAGTGTGACTTTCATATTTCTTTTGGTCAGTACTGGTTTATACAGTTGTTTATGTCTTTGCCCTTATAGCAGAGAATATAATTTTTTTGGTTGGGTTTTTGGTCTCCAGTAGGTTCTGTCTTCTGAGAATTAGATGAGTTGACGAAGAAAAATTTAAATATTGTCCTCATTTTTACCCTAACTTTGATCTAAGATTATTACTTTTTTAGAATTAGATCAGAACATAGTCTGCCTAATAGTTTATTTATACATTTCTTCATTCAGTAGCATTCATTTAGTTCCTATTTTGTATCTGATTCTATACTATCCCCTGAAGCTCAGATAATAAATAACAAGCTCAGGAATGTTTATCTATCAAGTACACATCCAAAATTCAAAAATTAAAGAAAATACTTTGTAAAAAATATTTATTAAAGCAAATGTGATAGATCTTAACAAAAGACTTGTTACATTTGATTTTTTTCTGTTATTGTCTGAAAAACATTTTTCTTCTTAAACTGTTGATTTATTCTAGGTAACCCTATTTCAGAATCTTGGGCCTTCTTGAAGTTAAAATCTTTTTGAAGGTCTGGCAAGTTGCTCGTAGCTTCCTCACATGCTTTTTGCATCTCAAGGCACAGTCCAAATAGCCACCTGGTGGTCAGATAGGGAATGCACCCAAAAAAAAAAACTACTGTTCTCTATTCCTTTTACTAGAAAATTGTGCTCCAAGTATTTTTCCTCTTTTCCATTACCCTGGGCTAATCTTTCTCTCTCTACATATAAAGTACTCAGTGCAGAAAAAGAGGTTTGTATTCCCTTTCCTTATCCCCTTCTTTACTGATCACACTCAGTAAATCTCTCTCCATGTCATCATTCCATATGTTAGCTTAAAAAAAAATACCCCTAAGAACTATAGTGCATTTTATATTGAGGAGTGAAAAGGCAAAATTGAAGTGTGAAATTTGGCCTAGTGTATAAATAAATCAACCTCCAGAACTCTTTTGGCCCAAATTTGTCTTCAGTCTTCTCCATAGTTTTTCCACATTTTCCTTCTTTTCTAATTAAACAGATTTTTCGTTTTGTTTAGATTTAGGGAGGTTTCCATTTCACAATTTTTGGAGATTTGTTTTATTCCATATGCCTTATTTTTATAATTATTATTAATTATTGCATTTTATATTGAGGAGTGAAAAGGCAAAATTGAAGTGTGAAATTTGGCCTAGTGTATAAATAAATCAACCTCCAGAACTCTTTTGGCCCAAATTTGTCTTCAGTCTTCTCCATAGTTTTTCCACATTTTCCTTCTTTTCTAATTAAACAGATTTTTCGTTTTGTTTAGATTTAGGGAGGTTTCCATTTCACAATTTTTGGAGATTTGTTTTATTCCATATGCCTTATTTTTATAATTATTATTAATTATATGCATAACTAGTGTTCTTTATATTTAAAAAAGTACTTAACAAATTTACTGATAAATGCATGCACTATTACATGTACATGGTAAAAAACTTGAAGACAAAAATATTTAAATTAAAAAGTAAGCTTCTCTTCCACATGAATTCCCTTCCTCAAAAACAATAAACAGTTTTGTGTTTTTTGTCTCTTTGCAGACATTTTCTATGCATGTGCTTAACATTTTTTATATATGTGGAAGCATATTACACTCATTTATTCCATTTATCACTGTATTATGGTGATCTTTCCATATTAGGACATATAGATCTGACTCATTCTTTTCAAATTGTTAAAGGTTACAGAGTATTCATTCTGTGTAGCATTTATGTATGCCACCTAATTTATTAGCAGTAACCAATTCCAAACTGATAGAGATTTAGTTTTTTGTTGTTTATAACTTATAAAAACTCAAAATGGTATCATCTTAGTAAGTGCACTTTGTGCATATATTTTGGCCGCATAGTATATCTACTGGATACACGTTCAAGAGTAGGTATGCTAGATTGAAGGACATGTCTTGTTTTTAATTGAAATAGTTGATTTATAATATTATATGTTTCAGGTATATAGTGATTCAATATTTTTATAGATGGTACTCCATATAAAGTTATTATAAAATAATCGCTGTATTTCCTTGTGCTGTACAATATATCCTTGTTGCTTATTTATTTTATACATAATATTTTGTATCTCATAATTCTCTATCCCATCATGACCTTTCCCCCTTTTTTTCCCAATGGTAACCACTAATTTGTTCTGTCCTTATAAAATTTTGATTGATATTATTTAGTTGTTCTCTAGAGATACCTACTAAATTCTACTCCCATCGCTAAGGAGAATTTCTGCATTTACGTTTCAACAGATGGCATGCACAATAAATACAAAATATAGATCCTATATTAAACTAAGGTGACCTGAATAATTATAGTATTTTAACAATAGTCTCCTGTTTTCCATTGCCAGATATATGTATATCACTGGTACAGTAATGGCTATAATTCCAGCTGTAATCATGAATCCAATCTATATCTTTTATTCTTATCCAGAGTTTATTCTTAACTCTGTCTTAGAGAACTAAGTAAGGATTACTGTTAAGCGTTTTTTATTAGCATAGGAAGTGTAAAAAGCAAAAATATGACATTTTTTGGATTACATGTCAAAGAGAAAATATGCATGGTCAAAAACCTGGCTGTTGTATAGTTGACATCTTAAAATTCTTATGTATATGAAAGTCTAAGTAACTCTCAGAAAATTAACAAGTAGGAGTTTCATACTAAAAAGTGGAACTCTTTTGAGTTTAAAGTACAGGTAGAGCAATAGTTAACTGAATGGAAAGAAAAAAGTAACAGACTTTGGTTTGAATGTACCTTTTGGCCTAGTCATTCTTTCTCAAATAGAAATTGAGAAAATTGAGGGGCACTGCATGTACTCTAGAGAGATAGTTTTTTTTAAAAAAACGTGAATTGATTTAATCTGATCTTAGAACTAAAAACCTAGTTTTAATTTGTGGAATGTTAAATTGTGAATGTGTCCCGTGTAGCCATTTTTATGTAATTTTACACGTGTATTTCCTCAGAGTCTTAGTGAAACATACTGCTTTCAATTTGTCTCAAAAAAATGCTTAAAACCATGGTATTTATTTCCTTTTATAGATACAAAATCTTACCCTAATTAGTGTGGAATTACATGCTCGAACTAGACGAGACTTAGAACCAGATCCTGAATTTGACCCAATCTGTGCTCTGTTCTACTGCATCTCATCTGACACTCCACTACCGGATACAGACAAAACAGAACTCACAGGTGTAATAGTGATTGATAAAGACAAGACAGTGTCTAGTCAAGGTATTGGTTATTTTTATTAATTTTGTACCTACATACCCTAGGAAGTATATAGGCTTCCCTGGTGTCTCAGACAGTAAAGAAACTGTCTGCAGTGCAGGAGGTCTGCGTTTGATCCCTGGATCAGGAAGATGCCCTGGAGAAGGAAATGCCTAGGCACTCCAGTATTCTTTCTGGAGAATTCCATGGACCTAGGAGCCCGGCAGACTACAGTCCAGGGTCCCAAAAAGTTGGATACGACTGAGGGACTAACACTTGCATTTTCACCAGGCGAAGAACCTTGTATTGGGGCAGTTTTCTTTGCTCAGGGTCTAAACCAAACAAGCATAAGGAACTCTCTACCTTATGGTTAAAAACTCCCTCAAATAGTACCATTTTGTTGATTATGCATCTATGAGTTTCCTACCATGCACATCTTACAATCTGTTACTGTATCAGATTAAAATAACTGATTACCTGGTGTTAAACAGAACTTTCACTACTAGGATACATTCACCTTGGCTTTGAATTGTATTGTTTTAGCTATTGCTGTTTTCAGTTTGCCACTGTTATATTACGATGCATGCACCTATCTTCATGAAGAATTCTGGCATTTAATTTTCATTTCTTATATTGTGCTCATAAAACTTTGGTAATAAAGTTTTGCTAGCTTTAAAAAAAGAACTTCTCTCTAAATGTTTGCTGCAGTGGGAATAGGAGGTGTTGTATATAATTTTGTCTTAGATTCATTATTCTTGAATTATTGTTAGAAGTCAGAAGCAGTACAATATAAAAAGCTTAATAAAATTTCCAATTAGCATATCTAATTTGATCTAAATATTCTATGAAATACTAATTGTTACTGTTGAATTCAAATGATTGTGTATCTATAGGTTGGGTAGACAGTCTTCCTTATATAAACATGCTGGTATTTTGCTGCTAATACAGAATTTTTCTTTGCTTTAAGAGGTTAAGTTATGGACTTCCCTTATGGTCCAGTGATTAAGACTCCACCCTTCCAGTGCAGGGAGTACAGGTTTGATCCCTGGTCAAGGAACTAAGATCCCACATGCCATGCAGTATGGCCAAAATCTTATTAAAAAAATTTTAAAGTTACTACTGTAAGTTAATGGTTTGCAAACTACATAAAGTATATTCCAATGTTGTTGATATTTCTTCATAAATACATATACTTTTAAGTTCAGAGGTTCTTCAATAGGATACCACATAAGGCATTTTATAAAATACCAAGTGTTCTTTGGCAGTTTTAAATAGTAATATCTGAATTCAGTCAATTGAGGAGGAAGGTTTAACAAAACAAAACTGTTCAGGAATTTGCAGTTTAATCAGTGATATGCTTGAGCTGGCTTGTACCAGTTCATGAGCCAGGTGCTAAATTTTCATGAATTTTTTGAAGTAGTTGATGTCACATTGGTAGTTTGAATTTAGCCATGGTCAGAATTTCTCATGTCTTAGAGATAAGCAAGCAGTACAAATCAGGGTCCCCCCCGCCCCCCGCACCCCTACCATGGAGAGGTGCTTGTAAACATTCTCCAGCATACCATTAATTAAAATATTCTCTACTAAGCAGAGCTCTTCCTATAAAAAGAAATAAAGTAATAAAATTTCTTTTTGGGTGACATGTTATTATCTAGGGAATTTTGTGAATGTAGACTTTACAGAAAAATAGCTGAAAATACATAAAATTTGAATTTTTAGCTGCGTATTGTACTAGAAAACCTTTAAGAAAAATTTCAGGAAACAATTATGTGTTCTCTGGGGAAGCTGTCTTATTTTAAAATATAGTTGTATAATTTTACTCAAAAGTAAGATAATATTACTTGACACAATTATATATAATAAACATTTTGTTTATTTCTTAGATATCAGATATCAGACCCCATTACTTATTAGATCTGGAATCACAGGACTACAAGTTACCTATGCTGCTGATGAGAAGGCACTTTTTCAAGAAATTGCAAATATAATAAAGAGGTATTGTTTTTATTTTCTGATTTTTCCAGCTTTTTTTCCAGTCCTTTTGTGCTATTGCTGAGTAATGTAGGTGAAGGTAAAAGAGAGAAAGTGAGTTCCTTCCTGTGGCCCTTTAAAGAAAAGTTATTCTGGAAAAGATTTTGGTCTCATCTCCAATCACTATCATCATTTCCATCAGATTAGGGATAAAGAAAAGAATATTCTATTCTCAGGACCGAGAGGCCAGTGAAAGACAAATACTACTTTAGTTTCTAGCTTTTTCCAGTTAGATTTTAGCATTTTTCTGTGGTGATGAAATGATAACTATAAAGTTCAGTTCAGTTCAGTCGCTCAGTCGTGTCTGACTCTTTGCGACCCCATGAATCGCAGCACACCAGGCCTTCCTGTTTATCACCATCTCCTGGAGTTCACTCAGACTCAACGTCCATCGAGTCCGTGATGCCATCCAGCCTTCTCATCCTCGGTCGTCCCCTTCTCCTCCTGCCCCTAATCCCTCCCAGCATCAAAGTCTTTTCCAGTGAGTCAACTCTTTGCATGAGGTGGCCAAAGTACTGGAGTTTCAGCTTCAGCATCATTCCAGAGAAATCCCAGGGTTAATCTCCTTTAGAATGGACTGATTGGGTCACCTTGTAGACCAAGGGACTCTCAAGAGTCTTCTCCAACACCACAGTTCAAAAGCATCAATTCTTCGGCACTCAGCCTTCTTCACAGTCCAACTCTCACATCCATACATGACCACTTGAAAAACTGTAGCCTTGACTAGATGGACCTTCCTCGGTCGTCCCCTTCTCCTCCTGCCCCTAATCCCTCCCAGCATCAAAGTCTTTTCCAGTGAGTCAACTCTTTGCATGAGGTGGCCAAAGTACTGGAGTTTCAGCTTCAGCATCATTCCAGAGAAATCCCAGGGTTAATCTCCTTTAGAATGGACTGATTGGGTCACCTTGTAGACCAAGGGACTCTCAAGAGTCTTCTCCAACACCACAGTTCAAAAGCATCAATTCTTCGGCACTCAGCCTTCTTCACAGTCCAACTCTCACATCCATACATGACCACTTGAAAAACTGTAGCCTTGACTAGATGGACCTTAGTTGGCAAAGTAATGTCTCTGCTTTTGAATATGCTATCTAGGTTGGTCATAACTTTTCTTCCGAGGAGTAAGCGTCTCCTAATTTCATGGCTGCAGTCACCATCTGCAGTGATTTTGGAGCCCAGAAAAATAAAGTGTGACACTGTTTCCACTGTTTCCCCATCTATTCCCCATGAAGTGATGGGACCGGATGCCATGATCTTAGTTTTCTGAATGTTGAGCCTTAAGCCAACTTTTTCACTCTCCTCTTTCAGTTTCATCAAGAGACTTTTTAGTTCCTCTTTACTTTCTGCCATAAGAGTGGTGTCATCTACATATCTGAGGTTATTGATATTTCTATAAAGGTTATAGTTATTTCTATAACTATAAAGTTAAATTGTATCATTGATTAAATAGGGTTCTACCCTAGGAACAACCATTTCAATACCTTTTTACTTTTTTTTGTTTAAGAAAATGTTTTCTGAGTTCTAAACAAATCCGTATTTCCAAAATTTTGGATTGTAATCTGTTCGTAAATCTAGGACTATCTGGTACATACCCTTTTGTGTACATAATTTGTTAAAAATTTCTTTTGACCATTTGATGTTGGCTTTGATGCCTGATAGTAGAATCTTGTCAAAATTTATGAAAACAATGTTTTACCAAAGCTATTTTAATTTTAAAACAAGTGAATCTCTTGCATCTTCTCCAGAGTATAACTCTTAGTAGCCATGTGTTTCACTTTTCTAGAAACTTAAAACTTCTGCCTGTTGCTAGGTTTAGGTTTTTAAATGCCTAAAAGCAGGCTGGAAAATAATAACTCTTTGGATTCTGATGTATGGATAAAAGCTGTCCTTGAGCATGTTGTTACACTCAACCCTTTCTGTTTTGCTTTGGAGAACTTTTTCCTGTAAAAGTGAGATGATATATTAAAGATCAGTGATGATATTTTACTGACTCAACATCTGATTTAATCCCAAATGGGTTAACACAGTTCGTCTTGAAAATGAGGACCTAGAGGGGTATGATGAGGTGGGAGGGAGGTTCAAGAGATATGGGACATATGTATACCTATGGCTGATTCATGTTGATGTATGGCAGAAACCAACGCAGTATTGTAAACCAGTTATCCTTCAGTTAAAAAGAACCTTTTAAGAAAGAAAATTAGAACACCAGAAAACATTTTCAGAGAAACAAGATTAGATGTCAGAGCATCAGAAAAAAAATTAAAAAATGATATGCTACTCCCCACCACTCTAGGGAGGAAAAAAGAGGAATGTATTTTTACTATTGATAGCACTGGCGACTGGATGGATTCCCATCATTTGAGTCTTACTATTGTCAGTCCTATCTTTTATCTTCTCACACAGCTTGTCAACATGTCAGGTACTTTCAGAGCTCACACTGCAAGCAGCTTAGCAGAAGGAACATGTAAGAGTTTTAGTCAAATACCATTTTATGGGCCAGTGCATATCCAATAGTATCCCTGGGCTTTGTAGGCTTGTGTTCTCTTTGTTAGGTATATTCCTAGCAATAGGATTCCCTGCCAACATTGAGAATCTTGTCAGTTATTTGCAAGTGTAGTAATTTTCTTAAATGTCCATAGCATGAATTATACTAGTTGTTAAGAAAAGTGCAGTAAAGAAAATAAAATTAACTTCTGGTTCTTACTCTACATCACATGGCTACTAGAAAGAGAAGAATTAAATATTAACATTTCAGTTCTGTAATGTTGTTTATGTATTACTCCAAACAGCTCCCTTAAAGGTTATTTCCTTCTTAAACCTCATTTGTTGAGTACGTACTTAACTCAGGCTTTGCTAAGAGCATAGGCTTGGGAGTCAGCCATCTCTGTCTTTTTGTCTTTGTCTTGAACAAGTTGCTTATCTCTCTAAACTTTAATTTCCTCATCTTAAAATGGGCAATAGGTATTAGAATTAAGTGCATATATAAAGCACATAAAACTCTTAGCCTGGTCAGTACTTAAATATTAACTCTGTAAAATACAGTGCTAGGTGCTGAATATAAAACTGACTTAAATACAGATGCTAGTCTCAAAGAGGTTTATCTTCTTTATTTTTTCGTTCTTAATATTTACTTCCTCAGGTGGCAAATATGTAAAGTCATGTAAAGTGCTATTAAACAAGTAAAACCAGTTCCACTATATTCTTGTCACAGACATTTTTTATCTTTC
The DNA here is from genome assembly GCA_006408675.1 of Madoqua kirkii. Lineage (NCBI taxonomy): Eukaryota > Metazoa > Chordata > Mammalia > Artiodactyla > Bovidae > Madoqua > Madoqua kirkii. The sequence continues at coordinate 10,209 of SJYC01061191.1, forward strand.
TCTATTTCCTTGAACTTACACATTTCCCTAGCCTCCCTAACTTAAACAGTTTGAGCCTTACCTTTTTCTTTTCCCTAGTCCGTGCATTAGTCCCTCCTATCTATTCAACCTCAGAATTAGTTTTCAGGATCATTCCTTCTCCTCTCCCAGGCTCGCTGCCACTCCCCAAGTTAGAGCTCTTTCACCTCTCATCTGTACAGGCCTTAGTGTTATCTACAATATAAGTTGTGAAGCAACTTTTTTCTGCCTAAGCAAATAAAATCATTTTCATATTTCTCGTGCTTCCATTTTCTCCACAATTTTGTTCTTCACTACTAATTGCATTTACTCAACCTTGTTCTTTGTGTAACTTTCAGAAACCTGGTAGAGTAAATAAAATTTATAAAAATTAAAGAACAAGTCACTAAGATTTTGTTACTGTCACTAAATACTTTCACAGAAGAAATATAGAATCCTTGGAACTTTGAACTTGAAACAGATATCTTATCAGCTTTGAGAGTCTTGTAAGACCGAACAACCTTTGGGTCAAAACATAAATATACATGATAGATCTGAAAATGTTGAAATGACACAGGTTTTATAAAAGAACCAAATCTTTAATAAATTTATTAAGAGAAGCATTAAGGGTAACTTTTTGTGTTTTTTTTTTCAGCAGTCATCTCTGAGCAATAGTAGTTTACAAGAGACATTTGTTAATTGAGAAAAAATTTTCATAGCTGTTAAAAAATAAGTGTATTTAGACAAATCTATTAACCATTTACCACAACAGAGCAAGTTACTGATTGGAAAGATAATTCTTACAATAATAAGATGTTACATGAGTCAAAGAAATTCAGATGAAGAAACTGGAAGAACTGTGTAACAGAAGAGCTATGTAATAATTTGACATCCTCTTCATGCTTAGAAATGTATATGATAGGTACTCTAGCAACCTTCCAAAGTCTTCTCTTAAGTTCAGAATGCTTATCATTGTTAAGTCACTAAGTCGTGTCTGACTCTTTGCAGCCCCATGGA
>SJYC01061193.1:0-30187 GCA_006408675.1 Madoqua kirkii
TTATAACTTAAAGCGGACAGAAAAACCTATCAAAATAATGACTATTCTCTTAAGTCTAATACAAAATAGACTGAATTACATTTAATCCTTATACCTCATCTTCATTTTTATTTTTTTCATTTTCTTATGGTTCGCTTGGAAATTTGATTTCTGTGAGTCCTGATGCAGTCTGTATTCATTTCTATAGATGACAAAACTGAGAATAGATTTGCAGCTGAAAGAGATGAGTATGGATCAGATACAATGAGTGAGATAAATATTGTTGGCCGAATTACACTAAATCTTTGGAGAATCATGAGAAATGAGGTAAGGTACTTTATCTGAAATGTGGTTTGGAAATAAGAGATTAGATCAATGTAATGATTTAATCATTATAGAACATTAGTATAGCTTCCTATGTAGTGTATGCTTCTTTGTGAATTACTTTTATTATACCTAAGAGTTTCAAAAACAATGAGTACTTTCTAAAATGCAAAGCTATAAAAGTACTTAACTTAATTATTGATGATTTTTTCCCTGTTTCTGTCTAAGCACAAATAGCATTGGCATTGTAAATCAATAGCTGTCATAAAATGTTATCTTGTATCTATGGAATGTTGTATAATTTCATCACTTTTTGCTCTGAAATCATTTTTACACAAGGCCAGATAAATTCAACTTGGCCTTTTTAATTTATTATAGTAAGAAAAATTTAGTGTAGACATGGGAAAGAACTTTTTGAAATTAAGATATTTAAAACCTAGATGAATTAGAAAGGGACTTCCTCATGGCTCAGTGGTAAAGAATCCACTTGCCAATGCAAGAGACATGGGTTTGATCCCTGGGTCAGGGAAATCCCCTGGAGAAGGAAATAGCAACCCACCCTGGGAAATCCCATGGACAGAGGAGCCTATCTGGCTAGTCCATGGGGTCACAAAAGAGTCAGACACAACTTAGCAACTCAATAAGAAATAGTGGAAAGACAGTACTTGGAAATAGTTAATATCACATTCCAGTTGAGTTTCTGGAGACCCAGATAAGGAGTTTGGTAATATGAAACTGTCTTACTAATATGAAATCACTCACCAAAAATGTAAGAAAAAAGATATCTACAATAAATTTGTCTATTCTCAGATTTTGGATTTATAATATCAGATAAAATGTTTATATTTTAAAAAGGATTCTATTCTTCAACTACTTCCTTTTGAAACTACGTTCTATTTCTATTGTACACTTATTATTTGTTGTTATCTTTTCTGGCTCTTCTAGGTTTATATAAAAATTTGAATTTCCAGGCATGTTCTCTGCAATTCTTTTGGGACCTATCACACAGTAATTCTTCCAAATAAAGAAATATACTGTTTATAGAAAATTTAGGTATTCTTGTTTTAAAAAATAATTTTATTTATTCATTCATTTATTTATGGTTGTGCTGGGTCTTCTTTGCTGCTCAAGCTTTTCCCTAGTTGCTGTGAGTGTGGTCTACTCTAGTTGAGGTGGGAAGGCTTCTCATCACAGTCACTCGTTGCAGAGCATGGACTGTAGGGCACAAAGCCTTCAGTAGTTGGAGTATGTGGGCTCAGTAGTTGCGGTTCCCAGGCTCTTAAGCACAAGCTCAGTAGTTGCGGCACATAGGCTTGGTTGCTCTGTAGCATGTGGGATCTTCCTGGATCAGGGATGGAACTTGTGTCTCCTGCATTAGCAGGCAGATTTTTTTTTTTTTTACACCACTGAGCCAGCAGGAAAGCCAATTTTTATTCTCTCTTTGCACCATAGACCTGAAGTTACGCTCACATTTTATCTAATTTGAAAATGTACCATATATTTATCTACTTGAGGATAATTTTATCCTGTTGTTTCTTCTTAAAATATTGTCAGCACAGTAATACCCCAGTGATTTCAAAAATACAGTTGACCCTCAAACAACATAGCTTTGAACTAAACAAGTCCACTTATTGGTGAATTTTTTTTTCCCAATAAATACATACTACAGTATTATACAGTCTGCAGATTGGTTGAATCTGCAATGCAGATATGCAGACATGAAGAGCTAACTGTAAAGTTATACACAGGTTTTTCAACTGAATGAGGGTCAGTGCCCCTAACCCTTATATTGTTCAAGGGTCAACTGCAATTCCTGGTGACACAGCACAGGATATGAAAGGTACAGAGATTATGATGTATTTGTTTCATATATTCTATTATGTATTTCAAACTTCAGTCTCTGGTATTGCCTGGAATGAACACATAAGCATATAAACACAAAATTAAATCATCAAGTCTTAGTTTTAGGGGTCTTTTCGTTCCTGAAGATTGAAAAGGGCAGCTCTAACAATTATTAATTATTAGCTTTTAAAAAATCACAGTTTATTATTATTATTTTTTAATCACAGTTTAAAGAGTAAGTATTTTTTCAAAGTTCAGGGCTTTCTTTAGTCCTTATGGAAAATTCAAGGTCAAGGAGACTTTGTCTAACTGTAGGCTGAATATATAACATCTCTGCTCTTTTTTTGTAACTGTGAGAAAGTTATGAGTAGGGTAACTACTTGAGGATAATTTTATCCTGTTGTTTCTTCTTAAAATATTGTCAGCACAGTAATACCCCAGTGATTTCAAAAATACAGTTGACCCTCAAACAACATAGCTTTGAACTAAACAAGTCCACTTATTGGTGAATTTTTTTTTCCCAATAAATACATACTACAGTATTATACAGTCTGCAGATTGGTTGAATCTGCAATGCAGATATGCAGACATGAAGAGCTAACTGTAAAGTTATACACAGGTTTTTCAACTGAATGAGGGTCAGTGCCCCTAACCCTTATATTGTTCAAGGGTCAACTGCAATTCCTGGTGACACAGCACAGGATATGAAAGGTACAGAGATTATGATGTATTTGTTTCATATATTCTATTATGTATTTCAAACTTCAGTCTCTGGTATTGCCTGGAATGAACACATAAGCATATAAACACAAAATTAAATCATCAAGTCTTAGTTTTAGGGGTCTTTTCGTTCCTGAAGATTGAAAAGGGCAGTCTAACAATTATTAATTATTAGCTTTTAAAAAATCACAGTTTATTATTATTATTTTTTAATCACAGTTTAAAGAGTAAGTATTTTTTCAAAGTTCAGGGCTTTCTTTAGTCCTTATGGAAAATTCAAGGTCAAGGAGACTTTGTCTAACTGTAGGCTGAATATATAACATCTCTGCTCTTTTTTTGTAACTGTGAGAAAGTTATGAGTAGGGTAATTTATCCTGGTCTCCCCAAACTTTCCTAGATGAGCCAAATTAGATTATTACTTTTTTCTAACCCAAAGTGGCAATTTAGAAATTTCCATGAAATTCTGAGTACACTTGTGGGAAGTATTGTCTTATATCTCAAGCTGTACAGAACTTTAAGGCTTAGATTTTGGCCCTACGAATCTCTTTATATTAGAGGCCCTTAGACTATTTTTTCTGGATTTAAACAGCTCCAGAAGCTCTTTTTTATCTTATTTCTTTGTATCTCCCTATGGCACTCAGCTATTTCTAACTCTATTATTGTTTTCTTTAATCTTTATATTTGTTTTTAATATATTCTTTATTTTAAATAATTTATATTTTCTGTTTTTAAAAAACAGAAGAGTTTGTAAAGTGAAAGTGAAATCCCCTTTTTCTAGGACATCTCAACAACAGTTGCACCACCCAGATACAATTTATAGCTGAATGGATTTTTTTTTAATGTTACTCTGGATTTAAAATTTATTTTATTTTTTAAATATACTATTAATAGTTTTCGTGTCCTGTATAACTTTAATATAGAATTATTGCTATTCCCTCTAGACTCTGAATCCTCATTAACAAAGTGTCTCTTAATAGTGCTCATGATGTACTTGTTGACTGAGTGAATGAAAGAATAAATGACTCTTCCCCCAAAGGATTTTATTTAGAGGACTTCCAGATATCAGCTTAATCCAGGCTTTTCAAGAATTTGCAAAGTAGGTTGCAAACAGATTGGTTTCAACAAATATTGAACTGACTGAGTTCAACAGCTATTACAGAATGCCGTCTCTAGTGACAGATCTGGGCAGATCTGTTTTAGATTTAGATCAAGTTAAGTTTTGTATCAAATTAAGATTAAGGGTATAGCTGTTTCCTGTACTTTAGCAATCTTTGTTGCTGCTCTTCTCTAGTTGCAGCGAGCAGGGCTGATTCTTGATTGTGGCTTGCAGGATTCTCGTGGTGGCATTTCCTTGCAGAGCACAGGCTCAGGAGTTGTAGCGCATGGAATTAGTTGCTCCACGCCATGTGGGTTCTCCTCAGGTCAGGGATCAAACCCATGACTCCTGCACTGGCAGCTAAATCCTTTACTACTGAGCCACAAGGGAACCTCCTGCTTCAGTTTTCTCTCTGAAATAAGAAGCACTGTTTATAGCTGAGAGTGAGCTCTTTGGATCTGAAGAGAGAAGTGTCATCTAGGGGAATTTGAGAGTGGTTAATTAAGAAAATATAGAAGTTAGGCATTGACTACCCAATTGAGATTTGCATCAGAAAAGTAAAGTGATACCTGCCAACTGTGTTCAGATTCACAGATACACGTGCAGAGTAACAGAGGTTTAGATTTCATTATAGCTTGCAGGCTTTACTAAAATTGAATTAATTACAAAGGAAGCAAGAGGGAGCAGAGAACCAAATGTTAGTGTGAGGTTAGGATTATGATAATTGACTGTGAAATTGAGCTAGGTTAGGAGCAAAGAGGTCAAGGCACCAAGGGGAGTAAACCAGAAGGAGACAGTGTTACCAAGATGGGTTGCGTGAAATTATGGAGAGGATACAATTACTGGTAATCACAGGTTTCAGAGTATGATTGTTGGGTTGGTTAAGGTAATACAGAGGCACTGATGTGATTTTATTTCAGAGACTTGTCTCCTGATAGTGGTGTAGAAAGGGAGAAGACCAGAGGTAAGGAAACCAGTAAGAACATTATTGTAGTACCTCAAATGAAAGTTGACAGTGATATCAGGATTCACAAAACAGTTTAGAGAGTATGCAAGAATTGGATGTACAAAAAGATGAAGAGGAAGATATGTCGAGAGTAATATCAGGGTTCTGACATAGGTGGTTTAAGATCACATTTAGATGGGAAGATAAAAATGAGCATGAGATATCAGTCATATATCCTTGTAAATATACTCAGCAGACATTTAAGTAGGAAAGTCCCAATTATGGGGTAGAGTCTGGATGAGAGGTACAGCCTTGGAAATCACATTAGAGTGTGGATGAGCTCACCAAGAAGTAAATGGAGAGAGCCAGCAGGGTTGATGCAAGCACAGTGTTTTTGTGAATGAAAACATTTTGAGAAACAGGAATCAGATGCTAAGGAGGAGTAGTCAAATAGTAAGTTCTCTGAGGACAGAGAGCATGTTTGAAATGAGTGTGGGGGCGAGCAGTGATGTGTATGTATATACATATCTCCCATATATATAGTTTTGATAGACCATCTGTCACTGACCCTCCAGGGATATAAGAGCCAAATGAGACATAAATGATATATACATTTAGAGGAAAGACAGATCACTGTTGCGTCTTGGTGCAGAGTGAGGAGTGAGTGGGAAGGACGTACAGAGATGTGGCTGCTGTCAAAGAACACTATGGGAGATAGACTTGTCACCAATAATTGGTATGTAGTAGGGTGCAGAGTAAGCAGCTGTAATGAAAGAATACCACCTAGCAATGGAGAACAATGGAATATTGTCACACTGAACAGCTATTGAATCTCAGAGGAAATTTTGGTCACACTGAACAGCTGTTGAATCTCAAAGGAAATTTTGACCAAAAGAAACCAGATAAATAATAGTACATGTTAAATGTTTCCATTTAAAGTATGGAAATATGAAGTTTTAAAAGGAACAAGCCTAGTCTATAACTTTGGTGAGTACTGAGTGGGAAAGGGCACAAGGCAGCCTTCCAGTGCCCTAGAAATTTCTTCATCTGTGTGGTGGTTACATGGATGTATACATACATTAAAATTCATGGGTTCACTATAAATTTGTGTTCAGTTTAGTTCAGTCACTCAGTTGTGTCCAACTCTTTGTGACCCCATGGACTGCAGCATGCCAGGCCTCCCTGTCCATCCCCAACTTCCAGAGCTTACTCAAACTCATATCCATTGAGTCAGTGATACCATCCAACCACGTCATCTTCTGTCGTCCCCTTCTCCTCCCGCCTTCAATCTTTCCCAGCATCAGGGTCTTTTCCAGTGAGTCAGCTCTTGGCATTAGGTGGCCAAAGTATTGGAGTTTCAGCTTCAGCATCAGCCCTTCCAATGAATATTCTGGACTGATTTCCTTTAGAATGGACTGGTTGGATCTTCTTGGTGTCCAAGGGACTCTCAAGAGTCTTCTCCAACACCACAGTTCAAAAGCATCAATTCGTTGGCGCTTAGCTTTTTTTTATAGTCCAACTCTCACATCCATACATGACTTACTGGAAAAACCATAGCATTGACTAGACAGGCCTTTGTTGGCAAAGTAATGTCTCTGCTTTTTAATCTGCTGTCTAGGTTGGTCATAACTTTTCTTCTAAGGAGCAAGTGTCTTTTAATTTCATGGCTGCAGTCACCATCTGCAGTGATTTTGGAGCCCCCAAAATAAAGTCTGTCACTCTTTCCATTGTTTCCTCATCTGTTTGCCATGAAGTAATGGGACCGGATGCCATGATCTTCGTTTTCTGAATGTTGAGCTTTAAGCCAACTTTTTCACTCTCCTCTTTCACTTTCATCAAGAGGCTCTTTAGTTCTTCTTCACTTTCTGGCATAAGGGTGGTGTCATCTGCATATCTGAGGTTATTGATTATTTCTCCTGGCAGTCTTGATTCCAGCTTGTGCTTCATCCAGCCTGGCATTTCTGTATAAAGTTATGTCAATCAGAACTTTTAATTGAAGACTCTGGGGAAGTGAGAAACAATTGAGAGAGTAAGGTGATAGGATAATTGGGCCCAGGCACTTCCTTATTGTCTCCTTCCTCTTTGTCCCTTTCCTCTTTATTTCCTGGCTCCCCTGCAGTGATTCTCTGACTGCCTCTGAGGAATTTGTTTCTGAAGTGACTAACCACTGTATATTGCACATTGACTCTATGAATGGAAAAGTGTAACCATACCTCTTACCAGCCCATTTCTTTATCAGTAAATAAATGGCCGAGGACTACAACACTTTCTTCCTTTATATTACTTCTGGCTTTGATCTGTTGTACATAGTACATTATTCCAATGTTTAACTCACTTAGATTGCCTTCTAAAACAAACACAAACTCCTAATTCTTTTAGATTCATATGTCAACTTGTAGAGTAAACCACTCTAAAGATTAGAAACATTCCACATATCTTAATTTTAGACTTCATGTTTTCTTTCCTTTAATTTTACTTATAGCTGGGATTATAGCTGAGCATTTTTACACTTTTGTGACACTAATGAGACCCAAAGTAGAGTGGGTGCTACAAGGTTATAATATTTTAGCCTTAATCCAATTTATGAAATAAACTATTTTATCTATTTTAATCTATTTGAAATAAAATCAACTCAGAACATAGGTCTGCCATCTGCCTCAGGTATTACAGACCAATTTCTAAAATTTTATTTAAGTGTATTTTGAGATCACAGAATCTCCCAGTTAATCCTTATAGATCAACTTATTACATGGGAGACTTCAAGTCTTCCCATAATGAAAGAGCTGCAAGGTGGTCTTTGCTGGAGAGATTTTTTGCTTGTTATAATGATGAAGTATACTCTAGCAGAAGTATTGGTTTGGTCTGAAGTGCTCAACTCTGTATTAAGTAATCATGTAACTACCTGAGGTCAGATTTTGGTTCGATTCTCTATTAAACTAAATAGAAAAAAATTTAAACTAAATTAAAATATTCATTAACATGTACAAGAGTCATTCAAGTATGGGGATTTGATAACGAGTTATTTGTTTTTGAGAGAAGTACTCCAGGGCAATACCAATTTTTGTAAAAATAGTAGCAATTTACTTCCAAGATAATGTGTTATTACCTGTTTTATACTGGTGACTTTATAATAAACAGGCTCATTCTAAAGTTTAAAAGTCTGTGTATCCAAGTGTAAGTTACATACACACACTCCATGAAGTATGCCACATTTTGGTGCTGTTTTTCTGGAGATTGATAGAAATTGTAGATAAAGTGAGACCAGTTTGGATCACTGGACTGAGATGAGCTTAACATACCGTCTCTCTTTTGTACTTGTTGGATTGTAGAAGTAGAAAAGAAAGTATTTGAAGATGGTTATATACACATGTGAAGTGCTATTGAACTGTTCCTCACAACCCCAAGCTGCCCTAAGAATAGTGACTGCTGATTCCTTAATTTTCATTTACAGTGAAATAACTGTCTTTGTCTAGATTGCTGTGTCTTATAGGTATTTATGAGAGATTATCTAGCTAGAGGTGTGTTTTTATGAGTTTGGACCCTTTTCCAGTATTCTTTTCCCAGTAACACAGCTTTCACTTACATATTTAGAAGATGAAGAAACATTTTTGCTATTGTTAATCTTTTGCTTTGGGGATGAAGTTAAGTGACCTTATAATGTCTATGTATTGGGTCTTAGTACTGATGTAATTCTTGTGAGCAGGATGAATGTCTGCCTTTAACTAGGTAACTCATTCTTGAATCTGTGGGAGCATGTTAATCAGCCTGTCATCCAGGACCAGAAAGTAAGTATGGGAAGAACAAAAAATTAACTTGCTTGACAATAATCTGTTTGTCAGTATTTGTATTGGCATAGATATAAACAGAAATGATAACTGGGATCTCTAAAGTAAGTATTATATGACCAGGTTGAATCTTACACGTCTGATTATTTTTCCAATTAAATGTTAATTTAGTACAAACATTTCTGTCCAGTAGGCTGTGTCTACATAGTTGTAAATTAATTGTGATTAAATTGTAACAGATTATTTTTACAAGTAGCTTTCATACTATATGAAAGGTTAGAAATAATATTTATAATCTTTTAGAAACAAATCCACATGTAAGTATGAGTGTTATTATAATGGAGTTTTTCTTTTTTCCTAGGTGGCTCTAAATAACTACACCTTTGAAAATGTGAGCTTTCATGTTCTTCATCAGCGTTTTCCCCTCTTTACTTTTCGAGTCTTATCAGATTGGTTTGATAACAAGACAGATCTATACAGGTAATGTTTTATAACTCTGAACAGGATAATATCTCTTTGAACGTGGAAGTCAGTCAGTTGTATCCAACTCTTTGTGATTCCATGGACTATACAGTCCATGGAATTCTCTAGGCCAGAATACTGGAGTGGGTAGCCTTTCCCTTCTCCAGGGGATCTTCCCAACCCAGGGATCAAACCCAGGTCTCCTGCACTGCAGGTGGATTTCTTTACCAGCTGAGCCACAAGGGAAGCCCAGGAATATTGGAGTGGATAGCCTATCCCTTCTCCAGTGAATCTTCCTGACCCAGGAATTGAACTGGGGTCTTGGCTGCATTGCAGGCAGATTCTTTACCAACTGGGCTATCAGGGAAGCCCTATTACTGGAGTATAATTTATATACAATAAAATGCACACATTTAAAGTATAGACTTTGAAAAATGTATACACCTGTAATCACTAGCCCAAATAAGATAAAGGACATTTCTAACACCCAGAAAATTCCCATATACTGCTCTGTCATTAATCTAACTAATCCTTAAGCATCCACGTAAGTACACATTGAATTTCTATTACTGTAGATTAGTTTTGCAGTTTTAGAACTTTGTATTGCTAGAGTTGTTTACAGACTCCCCTTTTGTGTCTGTCTTCTTTTAAGAAACTCAGCATGTTGAGATTCAACCATGTTACACAAACCAGAGTTTGTTCCTATTTATATTACTAAATAATACTCATTTGTATGAGGATACCACAGTGTACTCAGTCACCTGTTGAGGGACAGTTGAGTTGTTTCTGGTTTGAGGCTGTTGTGAATAAAACTGTATGCATACATTTTCATTTCTCTAGGAATGAAATTGCCAGGTCACATGATTAGCATGTTTAACCTTTTACGACACTGCTGAATTGTTTTCTTTGCAGTTCTTCTAGTGCAAGACTGCTAGAAACGAATCCTCTCAGGCTTTATTTATCTAAAAATGTCTTCATCTCCTCTTATATTTGAATGATATTTTCACTAATTCTGGAGTTGAGAATTCTTTTTCTTTCACTGCTGTAAATATTGTATTCCCTTTTCCTGTGGCCTTCATTATTTCTGATGAGGAATCAACAGTCATTCTCCTTTTTCCAGTATATGGAAAAGTCAGGCTTAATGAGTGGATGGCTGCTGCTGTTGTTATCCTGTGTAAGGCTTAAGTGGAGACAGGGGGATTATTCACTTCCCCAGGCCCAGAGTTAGTCTGAGCGTTCCTGTTCTCTTAGGCCTTGGGGATGAGGCTTCTTTAGCATTCCTGCTCGTCCCATGATGGCGACGGACCTCCGCTTTGCATCACTGCCAGGTCCTGGTCCAAGCAGGTTTCCTTGGAAACGTAAGTGGCTTACGTTTTTACTCCTGCCTCTGCAGCGGTATTTCTTTGCCTGAAAGCTATGGTGGGATTGTTTCTTTCCCCTCTCCTAGTGGTAGACAGCTGCTGTTTGTTACTTGGCACAAGGTCCACAGTGGGAACAGGGGAGGTTTCCTGCCCTTCCCTCTAGTGCAGCTTTTACTACCAGCCTTCTCCCAGACATCTTTGGCATCTCTTCTTTTCCCAAAGATAGTGAATCTCTGCATAAACCCTAAGGATTGGAGGAGAGTTTCCTCCTGGTCCCACAGCAGCTCAGGGTTCCATATGAGAGATGGGTTGGAGAAAGTTGCAAGGTTTCATTTTTGTGCACCCTGCCCTAGTGTCGACAGCTTCCAGTGATTCTAAATGGTCGTGCTGGCTCATAATGACCTTTAAGAATTTAATAACATGTTAACTGTTTCCTTCTTACCTGCTTTTATGAGTTGCCTCTCCCTCCTGTTCTCTGCCAAAGATGAAATACTTTATGTGTCCTGTCTATCCTTCAGTGGGTTTGTAACTATGAAATTTAGTTCACCAGATTCTTTTACAACCTTAACTTACTTTAGGCTTCAATAAAACTTATGATTATGTATATTATCCAGGTTTTTATCATTGTTAGACTGGAGTGACATGCTTTTGCTGCTTTCTACATCTGAAGCAGAATTACATTTTCCTGGCTGTTTTCAAGTTTTTTTCTTTTTTCCTTTGTTTTCTATAATTTTAGTATGTATATTATACTAGCTGATAGTGTCCCACAGATCCTTGAGCCTCTGTACATTTTTCTTCACTTTTTTTTCTTATGATCTGTCTTTAAGTTTACTAACTTTCTTCTATGTCACCAACCTGCTGTTAAGAACAACCAGTAAACTTTGTATTTCAGTTATTTTTAGTCCCTCAGTCTCATTTGGTTTTTCTTTTGATAGTTTCTGTATTTGCCGGATTTCACCATCCACTCATTAAGACTGTATTTTTCTTTTAACTTTTTGAATATCTTTTCTTTAGATTTTTGAACATTCCTTGTAATAGTTTCTAAATTCAGCACCTGGCCATCTCCGTATTAGTTTCTGTTGACTGCTTTTTAACTGGGTCATGTTTTTTTGTTTCTTTGCATGATTATATAATGGATATTACTGATGTTCTGTTGTACGGATTCTGGATTTTTATTATCCTCCTCTGAAGCATGTTTATTTTTGTTCCAGTTAAGTTACTGGCTGATCATCTGAGCTTGTGCATACCTGCTTTTTATGTTTTGTTAAGATGAATCTCTGGAAAGCTGAAAGTGCTCTCTCTAAGTCCCTCCAACCTGACAAGACTCAGTCTCCATATTCTATCCCACAGGCCTGTTGTTAGTGCTTGGTTTTAGGTTTGCCTACGGTGGCCTTACTTTATGCCTTACTCCCAAGACATAGTTTTTCTGAGCTCTCAGCTGGATGCTTAGGTTGTTCATAAGGGGTTAATGAAGTCTCTCCACTCTGGCATGGCCAGACCTTCAGCTACAACACTGTCTTACAAGTTCTGTTCCAGACTCAGGTCCCCAACAGCTACTCTCTAGTCAGCCTCTCCCTGCTCATTTTTCAGCGTAGCCCTGGGCCACTCACAAGAAACCCCCATCTGTACTACTAACTCCTAACCCCTTCCCCTTGCACAGATGCCCTTTTCCACAGATTGCAGATATAGCCTGCCTGAACTCTAGATTCTTGTCTCCTCGTATAGCACACTTTGCTCAGACCTAGCATACTGCACTGGGTTTAGGAAATTATCTCCAGGCAACCTGAGGTCATTTCATATGAGTTTCCCTTCTCTCAAGGAGCGTTGTCCTACACTGCCTATTGCTCACTGCCCAGAAACAATTACCCGGAATCTTTTATCCAGGAGAGCTAGTCTAGTACCAGTTACTCTTCTGTAATCTGAAATGAAAGTTTCCACCTCTGCTTTTCTTTAAAGGTAAAATGGATAGTTAATAAGCTTATAAAATACCTGTATAAAGAACATAGTCTTAAAATTAATGTATCTGATGTTAGGAATGAATAGAGCTGCGTACTGAATTATAAGGCCATATGATGTTGAGGATAGGAAGATTGAGCCTTAAAAACAATTTGCTGTGTTTGGAGTAACTGCTTTCTGAGCATGTCCACTTGTCCTTCAATCTCCTTTAAGGAGTTTGAAAGAAGTGAAGTGAAATCACAGAAAATACTGAGCTTATGATCAAAGCCTTATAGAAACAAAAGCTTAGGAGAAGTTATATACCAGTAAATAAAATGAAACTTGATATTAAACCTAACGTTAACTACATTCAGTGGTTTGTTTATAACCCCCAAAGTGTTCTAAATGTATATTGTGCTATATCTAATTAGGTGTTATATAGGATGATAAGTATGTTTTTGTCAAGTAAGATCAAGAAAGTGGACTTAATATATTTTAAAGGAACTGACTGAATCCACATATATGCATTATCTTAGCTTTACATTTGGCTGTATGTATTGAGGATTATATGAATGATCTAAAATAATACGTATTAAAATGTGATATAGTTAGTTTGCCTATCAAACTAAAATAGTTTTTAAAATTACAATCCCTGGTGTTGACAGAGATGCATGGAAACACTTTAGTAGTATGAATGTAAATTATTAAGATTATCTAAAAAGCAGTGTGTCACTTCATATTAAAAAGACCAAATCTAGGAATTTAGCTTAAGGAAATATTTAAGCATCTGTACATAGACTTAACTACAAAGATGCTCATCCGTGGTGGTCCAGTGGTTAGGACTCCATGCTTCCACTGCAGGGCGTATGGGTTTCATCCCTGGTTGGGGAACTTAAGATTCTACATGCCATGTGGGGTGGCCAAAAGAAAAATGTTCACCACAGCATTGTTTATAGTAATAAAAGATACTCAGCAAATCCACTACATTGTTACGACCATACAATAATATACTCAATAGCTATAAAAAATACGTAAATGTGGAGAAATAGTCACAATACATTGTAAAAAAATGCAAGTTATACAACAGTATTTCTATTCATTTTACTTTAAAAATTGAGTGTTAATAAAGTTTAAGGGTTTTTTTTTGTTTGCTTCGTTCTTTTCAACAGTTTTATTTGGATTTAATTCTCTCACATATCATATTATTCACCATTTAAAGTGTACAGTTCAGTGGTTTTTATTGTATTCCAAGTTGTGCAACCATTATCACAATAAATTTTAGAATATTTCCATTCTTCATCTCTTAGCCATCACCCTCCAACCCTTCCTTCTTCACCTCCTTCTCCCCCTGATCCCCATCTTAAGCAACCACTAGCCTACTTTCTGTCTCCATAGATTTGCCTGATCTGGACCTTTCATGTAAGTGGAATTATCAGAATATACAGTCCAGATTCATTCATGTTGTAGCATGTGTTAATACTTCATTTCCTTTTTTACCAAATAATATCCCACTGTGTGGGTGTATACAACATTTTACTTATTCATTAGTTGATGGACACCTGAGTTATTTACACATTTGGCTGTTTTGAAAATGTTGTTATGAACATTTGTACAAGTTTTTGTATAAGTGAATATTTCTATTTCTCTTGGACATATACTTATGAGTGGAACTGGTCAGTTATACTCTGTTAAATCTCTGTTTTTAATAATTTGAGGAATTGCCAGACTGTTTCCAGTGCAACTGTACTATTTTACATTCCCACTGCAGTGTGTGAGGGTTATAATTTTTCTACATCCTCACTAACACTTTTATTATCCTTTTAATTATAGGGTGATTTCTTTTACTTTTCATGTTCATTTTTTCATTTTTTGTATAAATTAATCATATGTCTTAGGAACAGGTTTTTAAATAATTTTATTGAATTATTATATGACTATCTTGTTTTAAAACCACATAATTAAAAGTTGCAATATATTTGAAACTTAATATTCTTTAAATGAATAGGTTTTATTCTTTATCGTGTATCTTTGAGTCATTTTTATAGTCTGATAACAATACTAAAATCAAAACTTCTTTGGTGAAGGTTTTGTTGTTTGCTCTTTCTTTTTAATAGTTTCATTTGTTTCTGTTGGGCTGTACTGGGTCCTCATTGCTGCACAGGCTTTACCTCTAGTTGTGGCGAGAGGCGGCTGCCCTCTGGTTGCCATGCACGGGGCTCTCGTTGTCATGTCTTCTCTTACTGTGGAGCAGGGACTCTAGGGTATGCAGGCTTCAGTGGTTGCAGCACATGGACTCAATAGTTGCAGCTCCTGGGCTCTGGAGCACAGGCTCAGTCGTTGTGGTACTTGGGCTTAGTTGCTCCACAGCATGTGGGATCTTCCTGAACCCAAGGATCAAACCTGTGTCTCCTGCATTGGCTGGTGTGTTCTTTACCACTGGCTACCAGGGAAGCCCTATTGTTTGCTTATTTATAAAATGGTAGGGTAAAGAGGTGTTCAGGGTTTAAGTCAAAGAACAGAATATTGCTATTTTCACAGGAAATACTGATATGACATATTTGTTTACCTTATATGTGGTCTTATTATTTTCCTGGTTTTTCTAAATCTCCACCAACCAAATCACCGTTTCTTCCCATAAGACGCCAGTGCATACTTTTTTTGAGACTGGTATTAACAGTGATGACTCAAAGTTTCCATGTTCTTTAAAAGCCTATAGATAAAATAATGTAATTGTGTAATTATTACATCATCAGCAGTGGCATCTAAGAGAGTGTTACTGCTTGCCAATGCAAAAACAGAGTAAGATCAAGCAAAATATTGAAAAAAATTAGCCTTATCACCTTATCACAAGTACTGTTTGAACTTTACATATTTTCACTAGATTTTATGCCCTTGAAATATCTGCAATTTTCTAATCTTTATCTGTCCTTAACATACTTTGATAAACACTCCATCATGACTCCCTTCTAAAATAACTTCACTTTTAATAGGTAATTTTTGGCATAATGGAAATGTACTAGTTTCAAGTACCCAAATGTTTCCCAAATGTTCATAGCATGGATTCTCTTTTAACAGATGGAAAATGGTCGATCATTACATTAGCCGTGTCCGTGGAAATCTCCAAATGTTAGAACAGCTGGACCTAATTGGGAAAACCAGTGAAATGGCTAGACTTTTTGGCATTCAGTTTTTACATGTACTGACAAGGGGTTCACAGGTAGGAAATCAATTTTCTTGCACACTTGAAAGTTCTATGTGAATGATATACTTTGGAGCTGTTGAGATGATCTGATTTTTTTTTTTTTTAACTTTGTGTCTGGTACCAACTAATATGTAGCTGGTTACAATCAAATCTTGTCATTTTGTTTTCTGGAAAAGCTTAATTTCACTTAATAGCTTTGCTTTTTTATTTTCTCTCCATACCAACTTTTTGACCACTGCTGAATTTTACATGGTAATAAAAAAATAAATGGCTGTGCCCTTGAGGATAATATTATGTTCCTAAATACTGTCATTGTGATTAGGGATGCTTTGAAGTCTGCTTAGAACTGGAGAAGCGGCAAAGAAAGTCTACCTCTTTTATTATATAGTCCTAATTTTGGGAGTTCCAAAACTTCCAACAGACAACTAATATTTTTAAAAAAAAAAGAGGAAGGATTTGGGAATCAATGTAAGTGGGCTGTATCACTTTTTTAAAATATTAAAGATAAATGGGACCTTAGAAGTAACTCATATCTCTCTAATTAGATTCCCAAGAATACCATGAAAAGTTAAACAATGCCTTGCTGAAACGGTTTCCTGGTTTTATTCAACAAATATTTATTTGAATATTTTTAGTGAGTTAAACAAACACTGTGCTAAGCCATCTGGGATACTATATAAATAACTCAGATTCCTTAACCTCATAAAATCTTTTATTTTAATTATTTTATGTCTGTAACATTCCCTCAATCTACCAATTCAGTAAATATAGCAAACCTAGAGCTCTAACTACTTTAGTGTTACTTGTTGCTTTATTTTATTTTATTGCTTTATATTGATTTTACTTATTTATACTCCCATGAGTTTCAAAGCCTATTTGAGCTGGCTTATAATAAAAGGCAGAGTGATACCTTAAAACCATATGAGAACATTTCAGGGAACCCATACTGGTTTTTGTGAGTGCTTTTTTCCCCTCAAACTACAGACTGTCCACTTTATAGCTGTTACTATAAATGATCAATAATTGCTTGATTAATTGTTGTGAAGGACCATTATTAACCTGGCTTTCAGTTTTGGAATCCTTGTGTTTCCTTCTTGGGAAATTGAGATAACATTTATCCATCTCAAGTCTCCTTATTGCCATCCTCTCGTTTTCCCGAATAAGTTTTTGAAAGATTATTGGCCAGCCTTTTCAATGAAATTGTTACGTTGTACAGCTGTCTCTTCTCCATCTTTTATTATGATATAGCTATCTTTAAATCTTAAATGTAATTGTGTCTTTTTAAAATTGGCTGATTGTATAAGTTATCTGACATATTTTACAGTTTTTATAAAAGTTGTGAAAGCTGATTACCCATTACTATGTAACTGTGGTGTGAGAAAGCCATGCAGCTGTATTCCGAAGAACAAAACATCTCCCACGTGAGTCTCAGCATATTCAGAAGACCAGTATATTTGTTTTTAAGTTTCTTCTTCTCTCCTTACTTCCACCTCTCTGCCTGCAGTACCGTGTGGAATCAATGATGTTGCGTATTGCTAAACCAATGAACTATATTCCTGTGACACCTAGTGTCCAGCAGAGATCTCAGATGAGAGCCCCACAGTGTATTCCCCTAATTATGGAGCCTGAATCTCGCTTCTATAGCAACTCTGTTCTCGTTTTGGATTTCCAGTCACTGTACCCTTCTATTGTGATTGCAACAACTACTGTTTCTCCACCTGCCTTGGTCATGTGGAAAACTTGGGGAAGTAAGTTTTTTTCATATTTATAATTATTTTGTTATACGTCATACTTCTTACTAAACTTAGACTGTCTTTGAGTGTCTCTGTGTATGAGACTACCCTTCTGAGCAGGATGAATGGGCTGTAATACAGCTGGCCCACTCTTTGTAGTTGTGTGTGTGTATGTGGATCATTGTATGACTAATTCAGCATCATGGATAGATAATTCATGTGAACAAGACTGCAAATACGATCATATCTGTTTCACTCTTCATGTATACCTATTAAATAAGACATATTTGTTATATCTTGTTAAATATAATCTTTGTTATATTTGTTATATCTTGTTTACCTCTTGTTAAAGAGTTATATAAAATTTGTTGGTATAAATCACTTTTCAGTGGAACAGTCTGAGGATTATGATCTTATAACTTTAGCTGTAACTTCCTCTTGACTTTTCTTAGAAATAGGTTTCTTTCAAAAAGTTAAATTGTCTAATGTTAGATTTTATTCATGTCAACCAAATTTTTTCTCATAAGAAATGGCCTTCCTTTATTTTTGTATAATTAACACCAAGTGTTATAGTTTTAGTCTGAAGTATATTCACTCCTCATAGAAAGCTTTTATGGAGATTGTCTTGGTCATTTTGTCTTTTTAATAAGAGTAGGAATTTGGAAAAGTTGTTTACAGTCTTTTTGAAAGTGAAAGTCACTCAGTGTCTGACTCTGAGTATCTGACTCTTTGTGACCCCATGGACTGTAGTCCATGGAATTCTCCATGGCCAAAATGCTAGAGTGGGTAGCTTTTCCCTTCTCCAGGGGATCTTTCCAACCCAGGGATCAAACCCAGGTCTCCCACATTGCAGGTGGATTCTTTACCAGCTGAGCCACAAGGGACGCCCAGGAATACTGAAGTGGGTAGTCTATCCCTTCTCCAGTGGATCTTCCTGACCCAGGAATTGAACTGGCATCTCCTGCATGGCAGGCAGATTCTTTACCAAGAAAACTATTAGGGAAGCCCCTACAGTCTTTTAATTTAAGGTTTAAATTTTTCTTTAGGTAATTTAGTGTAAGGTAGTCATATGTTGAGATGAAATTTGGTATTTCAGTATAGATTTTCCCCGTATGTTTTAGAACAGTGCCATTTAAGAAATGTTTCTTTTAATAAATTGTATTTAAAGAACTGTTTTTTGGTAACTAAACAAATAAACATTACTAAGTATATGAATTCATGTTTAGATGTTTAAAAATGAATTTCCAGTAGAATTAGAAAGATTCCTAAAATTGCCCAGAATCTATGTTCTATGATTTGAGAAAGTATTTACTTAATTTTTTTTTTTTTTCCTTAACAGGTATGATGAGTTCAAATTTGGCTGTACCTCTCTAAGAGTACCTCCAGATTTACTTTACCAAATTAGGCATGATATCACAGTGTCCCCCAATGGGATAGCTTTTGTCAAGGTAATACTCTCTTAAAAATGAAAAGTATCAACTGTGATTTAACCTTTGGAGAGCTAATAGTCTAGATGTTGTTGGCATATAATACAAAAAAAAAAGCTTGCTTCAATATCTCAAAAAAATCAAAGATACAAGGAATCGTCGAAGAAACTTTTTAAATTTTTTTAAAATAATGATATTATTTTGCATGAATTTAGGTTTAAATCTTTTGTTAGATTTTAGTTTTTAATGAACTATTGCAAGAAATAGATTGCATATATACCTCCTGCCCTCTATTAGAATCTGGTCAACTTAGATAGCTACGTGATGACCACAACAGTGTTAACTTACAAAGATTAAAACTACTTTAGCATACACTTTACTAACTGTTCTATATATTTTAAATTAAGACTATCTTAGAAGTGATATTCTAATATATTTATTGATTATATTTTTAAGAAGATACCCAAACTTATAACAGAGTCCTTTTTTCTCTCTCTGTCTCCCCTCAAAAAGAGACTAAAAAGCCTCATAAATGAATAAATCAAAGGCAAGTAGGAAGAGATCTAGAAGAAGATTATATTGCCTCTCATGCCATTTCCATTCCTTTTGTTTCTATTTCCTTAGCAGTGAGTCTGTAAGAATCATGGGACAGTAGAGTAGTTGGTGGTGGTAGCATGGACCCCACTAGCCCTCAAATTCATTCTGGTGTACTTAGCAAAAGTAGCATCATTCTCTACCAATCAAAGGATGTTATGTTTAAAGAGTACTCTAAAATTAGTCATTTAGATAGGAGGGAAAATTTTACCAAGATCGTTCAGGATAATTCCATTTTGGAAAACGTTATATTTTAACATAATAACACATCATGTCTTAACATAAATATGGCTGCTTCAGAAGGTTCACAGAATGAATTAGAGGTTAAAATATGTTTTCATTGTCACATATCTACTAGCTTATTATTTTATCTCCATTTAACAGCATTTTAAGAGCTTGCATCTACATTTTGACCCAATGTGTAAAGCTTAATGAAAGTTAGATTTTTTTTTTTTTAGTATTCAGGAGTGTGATTATACTATCCCTGAGGTTTTAATTGTTCAGTCTGACATGCGTTACCTTGCACGTGTCTGTGAATCATCCTTAAAGTTAACACTGTTTTGTGATTTTCATTCCTAGTGGAGTTCTCATAAATTCTCCCTAGTCTTGATTAATACAAATGATTTTTTTTTTTTTTGGCGTCAACAAATTTTATCACCTCGCTATTCATCCCCTCTTCCAGATTGCTAATAAATATAGGCCGGAGGGGATGGCTTAGTGGTCTAAGCATCAGATTTGAAATACCTAGAGTCCCTGGAACTGCAGGTTTGAATGTCAGCAGAGTCAACCCAGCTCATCATTCTTCCAAGGTAGATAAATGGAGTTCCATGCAGATTACTGTGTGGGGTCATTAGGATGAGATCTTTTAAAACTGAGGTTTGTTATGAGTGATACAAATCCCGTGTGTCTTTCTGAAAGAGTGGGGTTTTGGATCAAAGTTTTGACAAAATTTCCCTCTGAACTCGTATGGTCTTTTTCATACTAGTTGGTATCCTCCTTCCTGGAGGTCTCTGAACTCACATAGTAGTGCTACAGTAGATTTATAAACATTACAGGAACGTTTTAGGAGAAAAGCCCTCTTCAAAAGAAAGAAAATGTGATGATTCTGTATTGACTGCCACTGGTCTTGTGGCCACTCTTATTATTTGTTTCAATTCATGACAGTTGGCCATTGTTATACTTTTTGCTTCCTTCTTAATTATCTAAATCTATAATATTTGTGGGATCTAAACATTCTTTTTTTTTTTTTTTCCTTTATGATAGCCTTCAGTAAGAAAGGGTGTGCTACCAAGAATGCTTGAGGAGATTTTAAAGACTAGACTCATGGTGAAGCGGTCGATGAAGGCTTACAAGCAGGACAGAGCCCTTTCACGAATGCTTGATGCACGTCAGCTGGGACTGAAGCTGATAGCAAATGTCACATTTGGCTATACAGCTGCTAATTTTTCCGGGAGAATGCCATGCATTGAGGTAAGTGATACAAGTCTATAGCTTTTTTTAAATGAGACTAAAGCAGCGTTAAATGAATACCTGTTCACTGAAGCATTTTGTTTTGAAACTTTAAAGTGTTTCATTTCCATGACATAGTATCAGTTTTTCTTGCAGGGCTTATGTACATACATATTCTTGGGGATTTGTGGGTTTTCTTTATGAGAACTCTATTTAATGATGACTTTATAAACTAGCATACACATTTCTGCATATCTAGATGACCATATCAATTGTTGGCATGAGGTTTCTGTGCCACCGTTACAGCACTATTTACAGTAACATTGGTACTAAATAATTCCTTTTAATGTATTGATAGAGATCTGAGGCTAGTTCATTTGTCTTCTGTAAATCTCAAAAGAAAAATCATTTCATATTTACTAGTATACCAGTAGATATAAAGTAAAACCTTTCTTTTGCAGTAGTTCAGTTCAGTTCCTCAGTTGTGTCTGACTCTTTGTAACCCCATGGACTGCAGCACGCCAGGCCTCCCTGTCCATCACCAACTCCCAGAGTTTACTCAAACTCATCTCCATTGAGTCAGTGATGCCATCCCACCATCTCATCCTCCGTCATCCCCTTCTCCTCCTGCCTTCAATCTTTCCCAGCATCAGGGTCTTTTCAAATGAGTCAGTTCTTCGCATTAGGTGGCCAAATTATTGGAGTTTCAGCTTCAACATCAGTCCTTCCAATGAATATTCTAATATTTCCTTTAGGATGGACTTGTTGGATCTCCTTGCAGTCCAAGGGACTCTAAAGAGTCTTTCCAACACTACAATTCAAAAGCATCAATTAAGACACTTCATTAAAAAGACTAATTTCTTGTTATTTACTAAATTAGGGTGTTAATTTGACATAAATACAAATAGTGTGACAGAATAATACAATAATTCACTAATTGAGACAAGAACAGGGTATTCTTATTTGGTTGATGATCTTTTCATGCCAAATGAAGGCTAGAGCATTGTGGTATGACCATATCCATATTTGCAGTAGTTGAGCAAAGAAAAAGCCGTGGAAGAATAAAGTCCCCAGACAGCTCACAGTAGGCAAAGTAAACTCCAAAAACTTGTGCAAGGGACTTCTGGTTATATGTCCAGCATATGAGAAACTCATAGTCTCCACTCTGTCCTCCCACCAAGTAAGCCAAACAAATGGAAGAGTCAACAGCTTTTCTCAGATGTTGGAGAGGTGAAGTCACGGGGTAAACTGCTACCCCTCCCCTCAGCTGAAGAGGCCCAACAGGTCAGTACAGAGACTCACAGCTTACCAGAGCATACCAAGAGCACAAGTCTGAGAACCAGTGCCACGGTAAAATAGAACCATAACCGATGAATTGCTGGAGGCTCAGGGTAAACAAATGTGAGAGAGAAAAAACCGCAATGGACCCAGTCATCAGGGTCCCCACACATCTAGGAGCTGACTATGACTAGATGGACCTTTGTTGGCAAAGTAACGTCTCTGCTTTTGAATATACTATCTAGGTTGGTCCTGACTTTTCTTCCAAGGAGTAAGCATCTTTTAATTTCATAGCTGCAGTCACCACCTGCAGTGATTTTGGAGCCCAAAAAAATAAAGTCTGACACTGTTTCTACTGTTTCCCCATCTATTTCCCATGAAGTGATGGGACCAGATGCCATGATCTTCGTTTTCTCAATGTTGAGCTTTAAGCCAACTTTTGCACTCTCCTCTTTCACTTTCATCAAGAGGCTTTTTAGTTCCTCTTCACTTTCTGCCATAAGGATGGTGTCATCTGCATATCTGAGGTTATTGATATTTCTCCCGGCAATCTTGATTCCAGCTTGTGTTTCTTCCAGCCCAGCATTTCTCATGATGTACTCTGCATATAAGTTAAATAAGCAGGGTGACAATATACAGCTTTGACATACTCCTTTTCCTATTTAAAAGAATATATATACTGTATTCTGCTTTCAGATCAGAATTGAATTAAACTAGAGATCAATAACAGAAAGATAGCTGGAAAATTCCCAAAATACTTAGAGATTAAGTAGCTGATTTCTAAATAACATACAGGTCAAAGAAATCTCAAGAGAAATTTTAAAATTATTTTGAACTAAATGAAAATACAATTTATCAGTGTATGGAGATCAGCAAAAACAGTACTTAGAAGGAAATTTATAGACTGAATGCATCTAAGCTTGATCTGAAAGGATACATGCATGCCAGTGTGCACTGTGGCACTGTTTACAATAGCCAAGTCATGGATGCAACGTAACTGTCCATTGGCAGAGGAGTGGATAAAAAAGATGCGGCAGGTAAATACTATGGAATATTCCTCAGCTGTTAAAAAGTGGAATAATTCCATTTAGAGCAGCAATGGATGAATGTAGAGGGTGTCATCCTGAGTGAAGCAAGTCAGAGAAGGAGAAATATTGTATGACATCCTTTATATGTGGAATCTAAAAAAAAATGATACAAATGAACTTACCCACAAGACAGAGACTCACAGACTTATCAGAAAACAAACTTTTATGATTGCCAGGGGGAAGGAATGGTCATGCACACACTGCTATGTTTAAAATGGATAACCAACAAGGACCTACTATGTAGTATATGGAGCTCTGCTCAGTGTTATGTGGCAGCCTGGATGGGAGGGTAGTTGGGGGAAGAATGGATACATGTACACGCATTGCTGGGTCCCTTCGCTGTTCACCTAAAACTACCACAGCATTGTTGATCAGCTATATCCCAATACAGAGTAAAAAGTTAAAAAAAAAATACTAAGCATAATGCCCTCAGTGTCATTCATGTTGCTGCAAATGGTAAGATTACCTTCTTTTGTATAGCTAAATAATATTTCATTGTATATAAACTACATTTTCTTTATCCATTCATCCATCATGGACACTTAGCTTGTTTCCATGTCTTGGTTATTGTAAATAATGCTGCAGTGAACATGGGGATGTAGGCATCTTTTCCAGTTAAGAGTTTTTGTTTCCTTCAGATAAATACCCAGAAGTGGAATTGCTGATCATATGGTGGTTCTACATTTACACGAACAGTGCACAAGGGTTCCCTTTTCTCCGCATCCTTACCAGTATTCTTTTCAGAGAATTTTTACTTTAAATATTTTTCTTATTATGACTTTTCAGGATCCCAACCACTGGCTAAATTGTGAAACCAATTAATTTTTCTTCTTTTTAAATCCATTCTCTCAGCCCTGTAATCTTATTTATTAGGAACTGTTGCACAGAGTAGCAGAATCAGTTTTAATGTAATTCCCACTCCTTTCTTCTCCCCCCAGTGCTCGACGGTGCCCCTTCCTCCATGCCTGAGTTCTTCATAGTGCATAGACCTCAGGGCTAGCTGCAAAAGTTCTGACTCTTCCAGGTGTAGTTTAAATGGGTCAGAGTAGATGGCAGGAGGCAGACATTTAGGATCAGTGTATATGTGTATTTATTTGTATGTGTAGATCTTAAAATCACATTTGATTCTAATTCTGGATGGCTCGCCCATTTAGCTATTTGCTATCACATATTTTTATCCTGTGAAAGTGGCAAAAGACAGATTGAATGTTTCATTTAAACTTGAATTTCAGTTAGATGACATGATTGATTCTTTTAATGTATTAGGTTGTAGTTCATATTCTCAAGGTTTTCTAATGCACAAAAGGTCTCAACAGGATTTATGATCTTAATTTAAAAACCAAATTAAGTTTCTATGACCAGTTTATCTATTCCTTTGTTCATATACTTAATATTTCCTTTGTAAACATCTTTAAACAGCCTTTTAATTATTATTCAATCCTGCATTTAGTTCATATAATTCATATTTTACAGTAAAATGGGAAAGATCGTTATATATACTGTTTGCAAAAGGAAAAGTACAGAATTCTTACTTTAAAACTTTAAAAGTAATGTTCCATTTATGCTGAACAGCAGTTTCCCCAGCCTTTAGCTTTAATGAGTTTAATAAATGAAGCAGCAGTGCTCTGCTGCTGCTGCTGCTGCTGCTGCTGCGAAGTCGCTTCAGTCGTGTCCGACTCTGTGTGACCCCATACACGGCAGCCCACGAGGCTCCCCCCGTCCCTGGGATTCTCCAGGCAAGAACACTGGAGTGGGTTGCCATTTCCTTCTCCAGTGCATGAAAGTGAAGAGTGAAAGTGAAGTCTGAAGTCGCTCAGTCGTGTCCGACTCTTAGTGACCCCATGGCTGCAGCCCACCAGGCTCCTCCACCCATGGGATTTTCCAGGCAAGAGTACTGGAGTGGGTCTCCATTGCCTTCTATTAATTTATTTAACTATGAAGTATAATTAGCTTGCCTCTCATATTTGTCAAGATCCACCATCTTTTTTGCTTTGTCAGCTTATGCCATGATCATTGTTAAAACTCACCAATCACCAATGAAAGAATCCTTGTTAGACATACATCTGCTTACCTGATTTAAATTGAACACTGTGATATATTTTCCATCATATAATCATGCATTTTTCCTTGCATTCAGTATTAATATAAAAATTATGTATAACCAATCACTGAGATTTAGGTTCAGCATAAACTTTTTTTAATTTTATTTTAATTGAAGGCTAATTACTTTACAAGATTGTAGTGGGTTTTGCCATACATTGACCTGAATCAGCCATGGGTGTACATGTGTCCCCCCATCCTGAACACCCCCGCCTCCTCCCTCCCCATCCCATCCCTCAGGGCTGTCCCAGTGCATGGGCTTTGAGTGCTTCAATGATACTGAAGGAAATTACTGTAACACTCCAACAGAAAAATTTTGAAAGATATACATGCACACACATGTATATACATAGTGTGATCTCCTGCCGGTATAAAGGCATATTAGAAAGTCCTTGAATAAATAAGGTTTATTCTTCTAGGATCAAATATAGCTATCCTTGTATACAGTGCAGTCCATTGTACTTACTGATACATTCACACAGGCAAGTCTGTTTATTGATTGGTTTCTTCTTTTAAATTATTCATCCACCCCATTTTCTTCTTGAGTACTTGAAGAAGGAATAATGAATGGCACTGGTGACTATTTTGTTTTCTTTTCAGTGTTCTTTTTTCCTTGTTTCATTTTTAGAAATATTCAGTAATGAAAATTAAGTATTATACATTAAAGTCTATTGTCTTATACTATATTAAGGAATTTTTTCCAATGTGTTTGTATCAACAGGTTGGTGATAGTATTGTTCACAAAGCCAGAGAAACTTTGGAACGAGCTATTAAACTGGTGAATGATACCAAGAAATGGGGTGCCAGGGTAGTATATGGTGATACTGACAGGTAATGAACTCTCTGTTTTGTAGTTGTCCTTTTGCGTCTCTTCAGATATTCATTTCAAAAGTGTTTGAAATGCCTTAAGGGTAATCCTTCCTAAGAACAGATTCTACCTAAGTTCTCCCCAGTTTTTGTGAGCCGCAGACTGTGAAGATTCCCGTGGCATCGCTCCAGGTAGCAAGTATGTAGATATGATGGTGGGTTAGTTGTGTCCATTTCTTTGCGACTCTCTGAACTGTAGCCCACAAGGCTCCTCTGTCCATGGGATTCTCCAGGCAAGAATACTGGAATAGGTTGCCATTTCCCTTCTCCAAGGGATGGATGTTCCCAACCCAGGGATCAAACCCACATCTCCTGCATTGGCAGGTGGATTCTTTACTGCTGAGCCATCTGGGAACCCCTAAGTATTTAGATAGGGATCTACAAAAACTGTATATACAGGAGTCTAGTCTGTTTAAAGAAAGAGTTTTTAATGTAAAGAATTCCTCAGATAGCTGCAGGTCTCTGAATTTAAATATATATATCTTAAAATAATCAAACTGTTTTTGAAAGACAGTTGCCAAAGATGTGAGTGGTTCACTTTTCAGTGGGCCCCAAAATATGTTGCCCTTCTTATATAAACAGTTATATAGGTAAATACAGTTTTTGCTTTGATTCCAGGGCCTCACAGGCTTCCTAAAGCCCATTATCTATGAGCTGACAGAGGATAAGACTGTCTTTGAATCCTAAAAATAACCTCAACCTGGCTTACTTTGATATTTTACAGGGCCCAGTTATTTATATAATATCCTATTTATATGACTTAATAATTTTTTTCTAGAATATAGGGGTTATGCAAGTTTCTTGGAGTCTGAAATTTTCTTTTCATATTAAAGGCTTAAAGTCATAGTGTGATCATTCTAAGATCACTTGCCTCAGGAGCTCTGATCACTTTATAGTGCAGTGGACCAATCAGAAATAATGCTTCTAATCACTGAAAATAGCTTCCAGCTAATCTTTACACAGCATTTAGTCTTCTCCAGTTTTTTAGTGCACATAAAATCAGCACAATCATATTAATGCTGAATAAGACCTTGCCTTCACATAGCAGCTGTTTCATTATCAGCAGGTTGGGATAGTTTCAAGTTATCCAGGCCCCATTTATCCATAGTCTCTACTGTTCCCCATCAAAAGCCACTCCTCACTTTGAGTATTTCACTGCTCTGTAAAACCACTTCTTCTGAGAGGTCTAACAAAATAAAAATTACTAGAACACAGTTTTCCAGAGCTCCTCACAAAATAATTAGGGAAGAAGAGAAAAAATTTAAAATGCTGAATTTAATTCAGGGTCTTAAATGTCAGTGGTTGACAGCAACACCCAGAATCAAAAGTTGGCATGATTCTGATTATAGTTATGTTGTTTAGCCTTTAAGATTTTTAGGAAATCAAACAAAGCGAAAAACACAGACTTAGAATGTCAGACTGGAAGAGGACTTTTGGGTCACAGTTTCCATGTGGCTGGAATAAAACCCTAGGAGGCCCATTCTCAGGTGCTCCTTAGGAGCAGATTCCCCTGGGATAAGAAGTGTGTCTGAGATCACCCAACTAGTAAGACATAGAGCTCAGATGGTAAAGAGACTGACTGCAATGCAGGAGGCCAGGATTTAATCCCTGGGTCAGGAAGATCCCCTGGAGAAGGGAATGGCCACCCACTCCAGTATTCTTGCCTGGAGAATTCCATGGACAGAGGAGCCTGGTGGGCTACAGTTCATGAGGTTGTAAAGTGCTGGATGTGACTGAGCAACTTTCACTACTACATCAGATATCACAGGGTTTTTTATGATTCTAATCAATGAAATGTTTTTGCAGTATCATTAGAACTTTTGATCACCATTCACCGTCTGATTCATTCATAATGCTTACTGAAATATACTGAATGAGGATACTTTACTCGAGGGCATGCATTCTCAATGGTAGTAACATTGCCTCAAGAGAGGAACAAATCAGTCTTTGAGGAGCAAACCACTTTGATAGTATGGTAGATCTGGGCCCCATGAAGATCAGCGGTACCCAACAATATTTTATTCCTTACTGATTACTTTCTCTTGTTAAATGTACTTTTAACTCTTTTGGGTGGGGGAGGGGGGGCAGACAGTAATGATACCATACTGGGAAGCACTGCTCTAAAGATAACAGATGAATGCTTGATGGAAGGAAAGAGTTCTTCGCCAAGAGTGAGATGTGAAGTCTTTCCAGCTATGCTCCTAACCGATTGCATGGCCATCAAAAAGTCACTTGAGCCTCTCTCAGACTATCATCAGACCACATCTGATACATGATGATGAATGACCATTGGCTCCCTCCAATTTCAAGACTGCTGATTGTGTGGAGTCTAGCTAAGGGAGATCAGTCACCAAAGCATCAAAGTGACTCTGTCAGAAAGGGTGTTTCTTTCTCAAGAGCAGATATAATTGTGGCTCTCAACATTTGTCCCACCTTAGTGGGGCAGACCTACTTCCATCAGCTACTGAAGCTCTCTCTAATAGTGATTCTCAGGCAGGATAGGGAAGGACGCTTGATAACATACAAGTCCAGCACAGCAGAAGGGTGCTGGGGAACTAGAGCAAAAAGTCCCTCAGGAAATTAATCTGCATGTAATTGAGAAAAGCCCTCCTGGGTAATTCTCATACCCCACTCAACTCTCCGTCCCATGTGAAATGACAGTCCTTCCTTTAAGACAGTCTCTCTTTGTAAGCTAGTCACCTTAATTCTGTTAAATGACCAAAAATTCCCATTAATCCTGGTCAGCTCTTGAAGCTTAGCTCCAACTATAACTGGCCAAAAGCGCATAGATTAACTCAGGTAAGCCTACTGACAGTGCTAGGTAAAATCTCAAATATATACTCTATCATAATGACTTTTAACACGTAAAGTATTATAACTTTAATTTTTATCAGCTTTATCAAGATACAATTTTTAACAAAGTGCACAGTGTATATGTATAGTTCAGCACACAAAATGTATAGACATATATAATCAGCTGCCGCCCCAGTCAAGATACAGAACATTCTGTCCCTGTTGAAGTTTTGCCATGCTTCACTGCAGTCAGTCCCTCATTTTCATCCCATACCCCCAGGCAGCCATTTACCTGATTTCATTTACCACAACTTTTTTCTGTTCTAGAACTTAGAAGTGTGTGTATAAATGCTTTTCCCCATCATTGCATCTAAACATTTTAATAATTCTTTTTTTAAGTTTGGTATTTACATCTAGACTAAAACATACCCTTAGCATATGATTCAACAGTACTACTCTTGATATATACCTAACAGAAATGAAAGCTTCGGTCCAGATAAATCCCTGATGCAACTCTGCATTGTAGCTTTATTGACAGTCCAAAACTGCAGTCTAAATGTTCGTCAATGGATGAATGAACAAATGTGACATATCCATATAATGGAATGCTATTCAGCATTTAAAAGGAACCTAGTTAGTGTTACTTCAGCAATATGGGTCTATCTCAAAATTATGTTGAGTAAAAGAATCCCAACATAAGTATATTAGCTTTGTATGTTATATAATATTCTTAAAAAAAGCAAAATTATAGTAACTGAAAGCAAGTTGTGTTGCCTGGGACCCAAAGTGGAATGGAGAATTATTGCAAAGAAATACAAGGGAAATCCATGGGGTCATGAAAAAGTCCTATATATTGATTCTGGTGGTAGTTACACAGATGTATGAGTTTTCTAGGGCTGTCACAGATCTGGTGGTTTAAACACAGAAATGTACTCTCTCACAGTCCAGCTGAAGCCAGGATGGAGGCATTAGTGAGTAGGTGTCCTCTCTCACAGTCCAGCTGAAGCCCAAAGTGGAGGCATTAGTGAGTAGGTATGCTCTCTCACAGTCCAGCTGAAGCCAGGATGGAGGCATTAGTGAGTAGGTGTGCTCTCTCACAGTTCGGCTGAAGCCCAAAGTGGAGGCATTAGTGAGTAGGTGTGCTCTCTCACAGTCCAGCTGAAGCCAGGATGGAGGCATTAGTGAGTAGGTGTGCTCTCTCACAGT
>SJYC01061194.1:0-14348 GCA_006408675.1 Madoqua kirkii
ATGTTTGCATGAAATGTTCCCTTGGTATCTCTAATTATCTTGAAGAGATCTCTAGTCTTTCCCATTCTGCTATTTTCCTCTGTTTCTTTGCATTGATCACTGAAGAAGGCTTTCTTATCTCTTCTTCTTCGGATTCTTTTCCAGTATAGGTTATTATATAATATAGAATAGTTTCTTGTGCTAGATAGTAGGTCCTGGGTGTTTATTTTAATATAGTAATGTGTGTCTTTAATTTCAAATTCCTAATTTATCCTCCGTACCCCTTTTTTCTTTGGTAGCCATAAGGTCATTTTCTATGTCTGTGAGTCTATTTCTATTTTGTAAATTAGTTTATTTGTATTATTTTTTTTTATGTTCCACATACAGCTGATATTGTATAATATCTTTCTCTATCTGACTTACTTCACTTAGTATGATAATCTCTAAGCCCATCCATCTTGCTGCAAATAGCATTATTTCATTCTTTTTTGTTATTGAGTAATATTCCATCATATTTATTAATATATACCACATCTCCTTTACTATTCATCTGTCAATGGACATTTAGTTTATTTCCATGGCTTGGTTATTGTGAATAGTACTGCTGTGATCATAGGGGTGAATTTAACTTTTTGAATTATATTTTTGTCCAGTTATATTTCCAAGAGTGCAGTTGCTGATTCATATGGCAAATCTATTTCTAGGTTTTTGAGGAACCTCCCTATTGTTCTTTATAATAGCTGCACCAATTAACGTTCCCACCAAAAGTGTAGGATGGGGATGGTTCCCTTTTCTACACCCTCTATAGCATTTCTTATTTATAGACATTTCGATAATGGCTGTTCTGACCAATGTGAGATGATTGTACTTCTGTATATCATTGTATTTTTGATTGGTATTTTTCTAGTAATGAGTGATATTAAGCATCTTTTCATGTGTTTGTTGACAATCTGTAGGTTTTCTTTGAAGAAATATCTATTTAGGTCTTCTGCCCATGTTTTTATTGGGTTAATTTTTGTTTGTTTTCATTTTGATATTGAGCTATAGAATCTGTTTGCATATTGTGGAAGTTAATTGCTTGTTGGTCACATTATTTGCAAATATTTTCTCCAGTCCATAGGTTGTTTTTCCCATTTTGTTTATGCTTTCTATTGTTTTGCAAAAGGTTTCAATTTAATTAGGTCACATATGTTTATTTTTGCTTTTGTTTCTATTACTCTAGGAAACAGACCCCAAAATATATTGCAGTGATTTGTAAAAAAAAAAAAAAAAGAAAAAAGAAAAAGAAAAAAAGTGCTCTAAGTTTTCCTAAAGCTTTTGGTCTTAGGCCTTTAATGCATTTTGAGTTTATTTTTGTATATCTGTCTCTTATACACATCTAGATGTGTATAAGAGACAGATCATTGACTCAATGGGCATGAGTATATATAATCAGCTGCCGCCCCAGTCAAGATACAGAACATTCTGTCCCTGTTGAAGTTTTGCCATGCTTCACTGCAGTCAGTCCCTCATTTTCATCCCATACCCCCAGGCAGCCATTTACCTGATTTCATTTACCACAACTTTTTTCTGTTCTAGAACTTAGAAGTGTGTGTATAAATGCTTTTCCCCATCATTGCATCTAAACATTTTAATAATTCTTTTTTTAAGTTTGGTATTTACATCTAGACTAAAACATACCCTTAGCATATGATTCAACAGTACTACTCTTGATATATACCTAACAGAAATGAAAGCTTCGGTCCAGATAAATCCCTGATGCAACTCTGCATTGTAGCTTTATTGACAGTCCAAAACTGCAGTCTAAATGTTCGTCAATGGATGAATGAACAAATGTGACATATCCATATAATGGAATGCTATTCAGCATTTAAAAGGAACCTAGTTAGTGTTACTTCAGCAATATGGGTCTATCTCAAAATTATGTTGAGTAAAAGAATCCCAACATAAGTATATTAGCTTTGTATGTTATATAATATTCTTAAAAAAAGCAAAATTATAGTAACTGAAAGCAAGTTGTGTTGCCTGGGACCCAAAGTGGAATGGAGAATTATTGCAAAGAAATACAAGGGAAATCCATGGGGTCATGAAAAAGTCCTATATATTGATTCTGGTGGTAGTTACACAGATGTATGAGTTTTCTAGGGCTGTCACAGATCTGGTGGTTTAAACACAGAAATGTACTCTCTCACAGTCCAGCTGAAGCCAGGATGGAGGCATTAGTGAGTAGGTGTCCTCTCTCACAGTCCAGCTGAAGCCCAAAGTGGAGGCATTAGTGAGTAGGTATGCTCTCTCACAGTCCAGCTGAAGCCAGGATGGAGGCATTAGTGAGTAGGTGTGCTCTCTCACAGTTCGGCTGAAGCCCAAAGTGGAGGCATTAGTGAGTAGGTGTGCTCTCTCACAGTTCAGCTGAAGCCAGGATGGAGGCATTAGTGAGTGAGTAGGTGTCCTCTCTCACAGTCCAGCTGAAGCCAGGATGGAGGCATTAGTGAGTAGGTGTGGAAGCCCAGGATGGAGGCATTAGTGAGTAGGTGTGCTCTCTCACAGTCCGGCTGAAGCCCAGAATGGAGGCACTGGTGAGTGGTGTACTTTCTCTGAAGCCTCTGGCTTGGCTTGCAAGTTGCCGCCACTTACTTTGTCCTCACGCGCCCTTTCCTCTGTTTCTTTGTCTAGTTTCCTCTTATAAGGACACCAGATCAGGCTCACCCTAACCACCTAAATTAGAGCCACATTTTAACTTAATCATTTCTTTTAAGGCCCTGTCTCTAAATATAGTCACATCCTGAGATATTGGGGGTTAGGGTTCAACATAGGACTTTAAGGGACACAGTTAAGCCCATCACAAGTCTTATACTTCATGAAATAGGCACTTAAAGTATATTCATTTCATTATATGCCAGTTGTATCTGTATATACTACTGGTGGGATTATACATCAGAAATAGCTTTCTAAAAAAAAATGCTTTCTGGAATTCAGTTTCACATT
Source organism: Madoqua kirkii (assembly GCA_006408675.1). Classification (NCBI taxonomy): domain Eukaryota; kingdom Metazoa; phylum Chordata; class Mammalia; order Artiodactyla; family Bovidae; genus Madoqua; species Madoqua kirkii. The sequence continues at coordinate 2,965 of SJYC01061194.1, forward strand.
GTCTTTCAGAAAATATTTTTAATGTATACTATTTATCTAGAAATTCTACTTTTAGGAATTTATTCTAAGGACATAGAGTGTGTGCCATGTTTACTATTGCATATGAAATATTAGAAAAAAATTTAATGATAATATCCATACATTGAAATACAGAACTGTTAAAATAATGTAAAAGAACTAAATGTGGGAAAATGTTCATAATACACTATTAAATGAAAGGGGAAAGTTATCAAGCTTTATGATCTGTGACCCCAAATGAGAAAAGGTTTACAGATATACACAACAGATGTACAGATTTCCTGGTGTCTTTGATCTGAGCAGTGGATTGTAAGTGGCTGTTTTCTTTGTGCCTTTTGGTATTTTCTGACGGTTCTTCGGTGAACATGTTTTATGTATGTGTGTTCTTTTCTAAGTTGGGTGGTTCTGAAAGGAAATTTTCTCCCATATCACAAGTAAATTTTCCATTTCTTTAAATCACATCTTTTACTTTGTGACTGACATAACTGTGCATCATAAAAAACCATAAATGTATAAGAATGACTCGGACCTTCTTGGCAGCTGTGCTAACTGGTCTGTGTGTAGCTAAACTAGAAACATCAGATGCTTTAAGGATCTGTAACAAGATATATCATGGGTACACAAGGCAAGGGTGATCAAACAAGAAAGCTCAGATAGGAAGCAACTGAGTAAGGAAGAGTAAGGGGGAAAGGTTTTCTGTGGTATAGTATTAGGCAGGACAATTACTATTGATGAGAATTTATTGCAACTTCCTTATTACCCTACTCTATTTTTAATCCTCTCAGTATGTTTGTGCTACTGAAAGGAGCCACTAAGGAGCAGTCTTTTAAGATTGGGCAAGAAATTGCTGAAGCTGTAACTGCTACCAACCCTAAACCAGTGAAATTGAAGTTTGAAAAGGTAAGAGAAACGTAATACTAAAAATCACTTATAAAATTCACAAAGAGATTTCTGACTTCTTAATACATTTTCAGGGTATACAGGTCTGTGAAAGTGTTAAAGTATTTTTCCATTAGTTTGGTATAGTTTCCACAAAAACATTTTTAGTAATATCTGATATAAAGAAATGAAAAGACTGTTCCACTTAACTATCGATGTGCAGCCCCAAACTTCATGGTAAAAAACAAGCACCATTTTATTACGCTGCCAGATTTTATGGGCCAGGAATTCAAAAAGGGTACAGCTGGATGGCATGTCTCTGCTCCACGATGTCTGGGTCCTCAGCTGACAGCTCAGGACTGATTCCCTGAAGCTTGCTCACTGCTCACTCCCACATCTGGGAGTTGATGCTGGCTGCTGTTTGGGACACCAGCTGGAACACCTACACGTGGCCTTCCCCTGAGGCTGCTTGCTCTTCCTCACATCATGATAGCTGAGATCTAGGAATGTACCAGAGAAGGCAATGGCACCCCACTCCAGTCCTCGTGCCTGGAAAATCCCATGGACAGAGGAGCCTGGTGGGCTGCAGGCCATGGGATCACTAAGAGTTGGACACAACTGAGCAACTTCACTTTCAATTTTCACTTCCATGCACTGGAGAAGGAAATGGCAACCCACTCCAGTGTTCTTGCCTGGAGAATCCCAGGGACGGGGGAGCCTGGTGGGCCGCCTTCTATGGGGTCGCACAGAGTTGGACGCGACTGAAGCGACTTAGCAGCAGCAGCAGGAATGTACATCCCAAAGAGAACCAGATAAAAGGTGTTTTGCTTTTTATGACCTAGCCTCAGAGTCATACAGATCACAGCCTATCTAGATAAGAAAGGGAACATAAGCCCCCGTCCGTTAGTGGGAAGAATGTCAGAGCCACACTGTAAGAAGGCTGTCTGAGAGGAGTGTTTATTTGGAGAACGCAGTTTGCCACAAGGACCTTCTGTTTTCACTTTACCTTAGATACGAAATGTGCATTTAGTTCTTTCTGTATTAAAGGTACTGACCTAGGTGATGTGGAATGCAAAAACACAGTCCTGCCCTCTAAGAGCCAGTAGTCTAAAAGGAAAGATTAGAAATGTATGTGAGTGGTCTTTTATTGTAAATTTAGGGAGCACTCTAAGAGTGCAAAGAAAAGGAGGTATTTGTCCCTCTACACTAGGTGGGGAGACTCCCTCTAGGAGGTAGATGCTGCAGTGTGTCTCAGAAAATGGTTGGAATTTCAGCCATGCAGCGGCACTGCAGTCCTTCTGCACAGAAGAAAATGGCAAATAAAAGGATATAGAGTTGGAAATGCACAATATGGGAGTGCAGAGTAGCAGAAGTCTGAGAGAATAACGTTGAAACCAGGTTACAGAGTGTCTTGAATGCCAAGCTAAAGTGTTTAAACTTTATTCAGTAAAGTTTATCAAACCAAAGCATGGCAGAGCCTCTTAGGGAGGATTGGCCTCACAGTGGTTTGGAGATGGATGTGGAAGAGAAGAATCTCAAGACAGGATGCCTCTTGTAACCTGTATATACTAAAGTAGGGGGATGAACTAGTGAAAATAAACAATTCAAGAGATACTGAGAAAGAAGTATAGGCAGGAATTTTAAAAGTTTTTTTAGGAGAGCAGGTATGGAAAAGAGAAAAGAGGGAGATGAGACCAAAGATGACTCCCAAATGTTTATTACGTACCTGTTCTGAAGCAAGAATTGTGCTGGGAGAGATTTAGAGAGGACTTGGGTTTGGTAGCTGCCCTGAAGAGTGAGCTTCTAATTGGGGTGAGAGGGGGAAGAAAAATTAAAAGTGATGATGAGTGCAGTTCCGGGAGAATGTGATGCTATGGACATTCAGTCTGTGTAGCAAACTGAAGAGCATGGTGTCCTTAGAAACTTAACAGCGTACATGAGATTTTACCTGAAATAGATTACAGGCCTAAACATAAACTGTACAACCTCTCAAAGAAAACAAACCATCTGTTAGGAACTGAGATGCATATGTTCGTGAATATTGGTCTGTAATGTTTTTGGTTTTGTTTTCTGCTTGTATTGTCTTTGCTTTGGGGACAGGGTAAAAAAAAAAAGCTGACCTCATGAATTAGAAGTATTTCCTCTTCTACTTTCTGAAAGAAAAAGTGTATAAGATTGGTGCAGTTTTTTCTTAAATGGTTGATAAAGTTCATCAGTGAAGGAATCTAGTCCAGAAATTTTATGGGGGAGAGGGAATTTTCAATTATAATTTAAATATCTTTAATAATTCAGGTTCTCTTCTCATGTCAGTTTTAAAATTTGTGATTGTCAATGAGTTTGTCCATTTCTCTGAAGTTACCAGATTTATTGGCATGAATTATTTATACTTCCTTAAAGTGATTTTGGTATCTGTAAACTCTAGTAACATCCCACCTTTTGCTTTTGATATTGATAATTTATGTGTTTCTCTTTTTCCCCCTTGATCATTCTAGCTAGAGGTTTAACCATTTATAGAACTTTCTAAAGAACCATTTCATTAATATCCACTCTTTATTATTTCCTTCCTTTGGGATTAGTTTGCTTTTCTTTTCCTGTCTTGTTAATTTACAAACGTGAATCACTAAACAAATTTTTAATATAAGTACTTTAAATATGTAGATTTCTCTCAAAGCACCAGTTTAGCTTCAGATTTTGATATCTTGTACTTTTATTATTTAATATCTTGTAGTGGTGCTCAGTCATGATTCTTTGCGACCTCATGGACTAGCCCACCAGGCTCCTCTGTCCATGGGATTTTCCAGGCAAGAATACTGGAGTGGGTTGCCATTTCCTTTTCCAGGAAATCTTCCCAAACCAGGGATCCAACCCACATCTCCTGCAATGGTAGGCAAACTCACCACTGTGCCACTTGGGAATCCCTGTTCATAAAGTCATATTCCTTTTTCTCCATCAGGGCAGCTGAAAGCCAGGTCTTCTTACAGATTCCCTTGCAGGACTCCTAGGCACTCCCTGACGTGTGTGTGTGTACCTGTATGTGCTCAGTCGTGCTCGACTCTTTGCAACCCTGTGGACTATTTAGCCCACCAGGCTCCTCTGTCCGTGGGATTCTCCAGGCAGAAATAGTGGAGTGGGTTGCTTTTTCCTCTTTCGGGGGATCTTATTGACCTAGGGATCAAACCTGAGTATCCTGCATTGTAGGCCGATTCTTTACCAGAGACACCAGGGAAGCAGCAGCTACCTGGGAATCCTGTGCTTCAATGATAATGATTTGCAAGTCATTTAGAAGTGTGCTGTTTAAGTTCCAAATATTCAGTATTTTCAGATATCTTTTTGTTACTAATTTTAATTCCATGTGGTGAAAGAACATAGTCTGTACAATCTCAGTGCTTTTAAGTTTGTTGAAGTTCATTGTTCGGTCTGGCATATGGTCTGTCTGTTTTCCTGGACTCTCCCGGGCCCTTGTCGTGACCATGCGGGCTTTCTCTGCGGCCAGCTGGGGCTGCTCTCTAGTTGCAGCGCACGGCTTCCCGTTTTGTTGGCTTCTCTTGCTGTGGCACACAGGCTTTAGTAGTTGCTGCACGTGGGCTCCTGAGCGAAGGCTCTGGAGTTGTGGCACCTGGGATCTTCCTGAACCAGGCATGGAACTGATGTCTGCTGCATTGCAAGGTGGATTCTTAACCACTGGACCACCTAGGAAGCCCAGCATGTTCCTATGTGACCTTGAAAATCCCTGTGTTGTTGGGTGGAATTGTGACCTTGAAAATTCCTGGTTATTGGGTGGAACTGTCTACAGTAACACTGTGGTTAGTTAATAGGTTATTGAAGCCAACAGTAACAATTTTGCTGACTTTGTCACTTTCTAGGAGAGCAGGCCAAAGTATCAAATACAATCACAGATTTGCCTGTTCCTTGCTTTTAGTTCTGCCAGTTTATATTTCATGTATTTTGAAGTTTTCTTATTAGCTATATATACATTTATGGTAATTTACCTCCTTGATGAACTGATATTTTTATCTTTGATAATATCCCTTGTCTGGAAATCTACTTTTTCTGATATTATATAGCCACTCTAGCTTTGTTTTGATTAGTATTAACAAGTGTATCTTTTTTTCTAACCTTTTTATTCTTTTTTATTTAAAATAGATTTCTAGTAGAAAGCATATTGTTGCATCTCTTTGATGGGATCTAATCTGATCATTCCTGCCTTTTACAAGTCACATTTTCTTTTCATATTTTCTAACACCATTTTTACCCTTTTTACACCACCTACATTCAATGTGATTACTGATACAACTTGGGGCAGAAGGGACCAGTTTGGTTGGAGACACACACCCATTCATCCAGGAATTCCACTTCAAGGAATTTATCCTTTGGATTAATCCAAGCAAGGTTGTTCACGGGCACACTACTTGTAATTCCAAAAGACTGAAAACATCGTAAATGATGCAGAGTAGGTAACAGGTTACAGAATTTATTATACCCTTATAAAATGGACTGCTGTGTAGCTACAAAACAAAATGAACTTTCTGTTTAGAATGGAATTCTCTCCAAGATAATTTCCAAATGAAGCAAGCAAAGTACAGAGTGAGGTGGAAGGTAAGCTACCCTATGTGTATAAGTACATTTACTTAGAATATCTCTGGAAGAATGTACAGAAAATCAGTAACAGAGGATGCCTCTATGGAGGGGACAGTAGACTCTTCATTGTATATTCTCTTGTAACTTTTTAATTTGTACCATATATAGGTGCTACTGAAATTTTTTAATTATTTAAAGAGATATGATTGACTCTGAAAGAGCAGTGTCAGCTGAGGAAGGAACAGAACTGGTAGTGCAATAAAAGCAACTCATTTTGTTCGCTCTGTCCTCCAAATATTGTTCATGAATTTGTTGGGCCCTAAGCCGTATTTACTTTGCCAACAAAGGTCCGTCTAGTCAAGGCTATGGTTTTTCCAGCGGTCATATATGGATGTGAGAGTTGGACTGTGAAGAAAGCTGAGCGCTGAAGAATTGATGCTTTTGAACTGAAGTGTTGAAGAAGACTCTTGAGAGTCCCTTGGACTGCAAGGAGATCTAACCAGTCCATTCTGAAGGAGATCAGCCCTGGGTGTTCTTTGGAAGGAATGATACTAAAGCTGAAACTCCAGTACTTTGGCCACCTAATGCGAAGGGTTGACTCATTGGAAAAGACTCTGATGCTGGGAGGGATTGGGGGCAGGAGGAGAAGGGGACGACAGAGGATGAGATGGCTGGATGGCATCACCTACTCAATGGATGTGAGTTTGAGTGAACTCCGGGAGTTGGTGATGGACAGGGAGGCCTAGTGTGCTGTGATTCATGGCGTCGTAAAGAGTTGGACACGACTGAGCAACTGAACTGAAGCCGTATTTAGAATTTTCTTAAAATTGACGTCTGGTTAAAGAGAGAAAAAGGCATATAAAAATAAGATGGTTGGGGAGAAAGTGCTTATTGAGAGACATTTTATTAATTTCATCACAGGTATATTTGCCCTGTGTCTTACAAACAAAAAAGAGGTATGTGGGTTACATGTATGAAACACTGGATCAAAAGGACCCAGTATTTGATGCAAAAGGAATAGAAACAGTGAGAAGAGATTCCTGCCCTGCTGTTTCTAAGGTAAGTTTTATCTGTCTTCTTTTCATCTTTTAGAAATAAGTGGCAAAAAAAGTGGGTAAGCATCCTTAAGCAAATATCTAAGTGGAAAAACTGTATAGACTATATGACCCTGTTTAACTAAAAGAGAAACTATATGATTTTTTGTTTCATTTCTAATGAAAACAGCTTATTTAAGTCCTTAGTTTCTGACCTCTCCCACGCCTTACCTTCAACACAGTTGCTAAACAGCAACACTTGATGAAAATTTCCTGCCTAATCATCTAGAGTTGATATGATATTTTATCATGTGGCAATACCCAAAAGCTGTGAAGCAGGATAAAGAAGAGAAAGTGAACAGAGAAATTTCATAATAAAATAATCCATCTTAGATTAACTGAAATTCTGTTTACTTGAGTTACCAGATACAAGTTAGGAAGATTTCTGAACACTGGTACTATAAATTACCTAAATTTCTCAAACATAGGAATTTTAGTCATAGTATTTTTTATTTATTTTCTTCTTTATTCAGGCCTATGTTTGTTCTGTAACCAAAAATAATTACTGTCAATCTCTCGTACTTTTAATGCTGTCATAAAACTCATTGTGTATGGGGTAGGAAATGACAGCCCCACTCCAGTATTCCTGCCTGGAAAATTCCATGGACAGAGGAGCCTGGTGGGCTACAGTCCATGGGGTCTCATGAGTCATACATGACTAACCAAAGAGAGAATGAGAAAGAAAAGGAAAAATCATCTAACAGTCACAGATTTGGTTCTGAAGGAGAACTGTTATGATTTCTGGAGATCAGATTTTTTAGTACTCATGTATAGGTTTTTTCCTTTCTTGTAGTATTAAAGGTCAAAGTTGAAAGAGTATTCTGTATATCTATGAAAATCAAAGTGCATACCAAATATTTGATATTTGATTCCACAGAGATTGACTTACTAGTACTTGCCCAGCCTTGTGAAAAGTGCATGATGCACCAGGTCCCTGGGGGCACATTCAGTCTCATAGAAAAGAGCAGCCTTTCGGGATCAGGAACTGTGGTTTCATGGTAGAGAAGTTTTATAACGGACATCAAAAATATTTTGGAAAACAAATTATGTTCAAAATTTTAAAATAAATGAGAAATGTATGCCTTAAAAAGACACAAAACCAAAGCCTCAGCTCCTTGCAAACTGCTGATTAGAAGCTTCAAGGATTTTTCAGAACATAAATCTTTGTTTTATGTGCTGTTTATACAAACAAATTAATTCAACAATGTGCAATAAAGGTTTTCTCAAAGGAAAAAACTGTGTAGAGTGCTATCCCATTTATACCATATGAGAGCATTAAAAGCATAAGAGAGTGACAGTAATCAACCTATATGTCATATATGTAACATTATATAAATTTGAGATATATTTCATACTAGTTTTTGGAAAGATACTATCCAGTGCATTCTTTCTCTGAGGGAAGAATGGCACCCTAGCTAAGTTAGCAAACCTGTGTAAAATACGTATGGATTCCAGTACTCAAGATACAGAGCTTTCACCTGGAACTAATTTAAATTCATTCCACTGTATGTCAGTCATTTTCCAATAGAAATACCGCAGCACAGAAAATTCTGTCACAGTTTCTGTTTACTGACATTATAAAAAGGCAAAAGACTGGCTTTTCTTCACTGCTTGGTGATGTTTAAACTTCTTTCTGTCCACCTGAATCCAACCCTTTCTATAACAGAGTAAATAAAAAGTGATACATGAAGATCAAGTCTGGCTTTCTGTGCCTAGAGTGCTCTTGGCTATATGAGACAGATGTTTCATGCTGCTCAGCACACACAGCAGACACTTCATCTGCATGGCAATCCAATATGATTTTCCTCAAGCTAACTCTCCAAATAATATCCAGTTTCCGTAATTTTGTATTATCCAGTCATTGTAAATAGCAGATTATTTAGGTAGATCAGGAAGTTTTCTGGTAGTTATGTCAGTGGAAGTGTAACAGCAGTGATGAAATATATTAGAGGGTATTTTACCTTTACGAGCATATCCATTTTCTTTTTAAGATACTTGAGCGTTCTCTGAAGCTGCTATTTGAAACAAGAGATATAAGTTTAATTAAACAGTATGTTCAACGACAATGTATGAAGCTTCTGGAAGGAAAGGCCAGCATACAAGATTTTATCTTTGCCAAGGAATACAGAGGAAGTGCCTCTTATAAACCTGGTGCCTGTGTGCCAGCCCTGGAACTTACAAGGTAATGATGTGCACAGCAGCACAGCCCTCGGTACCTAGGAGTGTGGTCCTGGGTTCTGAATGGTTTGGAGTAGATGAAAAGACCTCGTCCACAGGCACAGATACACAGTTATCTGTTCCCCTGCCCACATGAAGCCTTATTAACAGGAGTGGGTGACCCCAAATGCTGCAAGCCTGCAGGGGAAAAAAGAGCTCCTCTTCTGGCCTTCCCTGCAAAAACTAGATTCAGTGAAACTGTAATCTGTTACAGAGCTGGAAGGGATTGTTTTTCCGATATTGGAATCATGCTGCTGCTAAGTCGCTTCAGTCGTGTCCGACTCTGTGCAACCCCATAGACGGCAGCCCACCAGGCTCCGCCATCTCTCAGATTCTCCAGGCAAGAACACTGGAGTGGGCTGCCATTTCCTTCTCCATCGGAACCATAGGTAGTCCTTAATATTGGTCCTACTACAGCAGTAAGGTGGTGTCATTCTAAAAGGAGATCAGCTGATGGCTAAATTTTCTCTTTTAGATTTATGATAGTTAATTTAAGCTAGTTGGTATCTGCCAACTCATACTGTTCTCCAGGTAACAGTAATTTACAGGGTAAGTTTTATTCAACTGTTAGAGCATATCCACTTGGTGCTAAGTGAAGTGTATATGGCTGTCGGAGTTAAAACAACCTTGAAGGTTCCCCTTGTCAATTTCTCATGGCTTCATTACTGTTTAATTCTCATTTTATTTTCTGGAGAGATGCCTTCCATGACAGTCTTTGAGTGACTGTTTTATTTGGATTTAAATAGGAAAATGCTTACTTACGATCGGCGCTCTGAGCCTCGAGTTGGGGAGCGAGTACCATATGTCATCATTTATGGAGCCCCTGGAGTACCACTTATCCAACTAGTAAGGCGCCCAGTGGAAGTCCTGCAGGACCCAACTCTGAGACTGAATGCCACTTACTATATCACCAAGCAAATCCTTCCACCCCTTGCAAGAATTTTTTCTCTTATTGGTATTGATGTCTTCAGCTGGTATCATGAATTACCACGGGTAAGCCTACTAAACAGTACCTGTGTTATGACTCCATAGAGAATTCACTTAACATTTTCAGTAGAACTAAAGATTTTATTTACATGCTATCAAAGCAGAGCAAATCCTTTATTATCCTAAACTAACAAAGGTGCTATACTTTCCTGGTTTCATCTTTTACAAACACCTTCCTGGCTTCTGTCAGATTAGCCAAATTATAGAAGATTAAAATAAATCCCACAACTACTTAAGTGGTAAACACTTAATTATAAAATATCACAAACAGCAAATAAAAAGGAAAGAGCAGAAATTCCTTCAAAATGGGTATTTAAGAAATACATAAGCTCTAGTAGCTAGACATAGTTCTGTAGAGACCAGAGTAAAGAATATTAAAGTATCATTTTACTAAAATAAAACATGCAGTGTGAAATCTTACCAAAGGGAGTTTTGCCTGAACTCCTTTTTGCTTAGTTTATCCCCATCCGAAGGAACAGTTTGTGGTTCTGTAACAATCAGGGATACATTACTCTAGGAAAGTAGTGGTTGTTATCTGATGTTTACAGTTAGGTTTGCTCAGACTATGAAAGCCTGAGAGTATTCAGGAAAATTGATATGTTAATACTTAAATTGTTTTTACTTTCTCAGTACGTACTTAGGGCCTCAAGGAAAAGAGTCAGCTGGGAAACTGAGGGTGAAGCTGTGCTTCAGACAGTCTGTGCTGGCCAGCATCTGTAATGCTGGGCCCTGGCTCTGCACCATAAAGCTGTTAGTGTTTTTCATTACATCAGCAGCAAGAGTGTTCAACCAGTGGCATTTATAAAAGGCTAACCTAATAACTTTGGTGTAGAGTGTCTTGTAAGACACCAGGGGAATGCAACAAGGGTATGGTAGAAAGAGGATAATGTTATTTCAGTGTGAAAAGAGTATCAGAAGACAGATCTCTGAAACCATTATCAACTTCAAAGAAGGAAGCTTAGGTGACATGTATCTAATTTCATTTGAAATGCTCCAGGTTTACTTTTGCTTGAATTTTGCACCTTAATGCCTAACAGGTTACTTTTTTACCTTGTTTCTGTGGCCAAAACTGTGCAGTCTTAAACAGTATCCACTTTCAACCTGGATTTTCTCCTTTGTCCTCCCTGATCTCCTTTGCCCCTATAATTTCATACATCTACAGATTGCAACCAAAAAAACCAAGTGACAAGAAACTCTTTTTATTTTTCATTGAGGTATAATTAACATATAATCTGATATTAGTGTCAGGTATACAGTATAGTGATTTGACAATGAGATGATCACCATGATAAAATCTAGTTATCATCTGTTACCATTTAAAGTTACTGCAATATTATTGATTTTATTTTTTAATCTATATAATATATGCTGATGACTTATTTACAACTGGAAGTTTGTACCTTTCTGAAACTATTTTTCCCCCCCAAAAAAAGGAAAACAAAACAATATATCTGATGGTATTAAGCTGTAAAGGAAGGACTTTGTTCTTTTCTAAAGCAGTATATCTGATGGTATTAAGCTGTAAAGGAAGGACTTTGTTCTTTTCTAGAACAGTGCCTGATACATAGTAGCTATTCAGTATTTGTTGAACACAGGAAATAATGCCTTAGT
>SJYC01061195.1:0-79637 GCA_006408675.1 Madoqua kirkii
CTAGTAAACTCAGAAAACAAAATGATCCTATTTGGAAATTTTAACACTTATTAAACAAACAGGACATACAAGATTCTAGACAGTCAAGGCAGATGTCAGAGAAAAATTCATCCCCTTAAACATTTAATTATAAACATAAAAAAAAATTTAAGCATCTGACTGAAAGTTTTTCAAAAATCTAGAAAGTAAGCCAAAGGATAACAAAAAGAATCAATAAATATTAAAGCAGGGTTTTGTCTGTTTTCTTAAGCATCTGCTGAAAAATAAGTTTCTAGGTTGTGGTGTTTAAAGTTTTAAACATAACCTGTTCAGGGTTTAAATCACCAGTAAAGGATCTTGAAACTAAACATTAAGTTTAGCGAGACAAGTAATTCCATCCTGGTCTATTTATCAGACAAGCACAGAGTGCATAAATATTTATCAGTTTGTTCTGACACCTGGATGTAGCTGCAGGACATGGAGCTGTAATACAGACATTCTATATTTAGGAGTAGCTGTAAGTCTCTTGGCAGAGATCTAATTGGTGAAAGTCTTCAGAATAGAACCGCACGTTTAGTCTCCAGGAGGCACACTGAAGCTTGGGGCTCTGAGCAGTTCACTTGTGGCAGTATCATAATACCGGGTAGAGTAACCAGGGTGCTGAGAAAAATGGGCCCTGCAATCGACTGAAAGATATTGGGGCAGAGAACGAGTCCCGCCCCCCCCACCCCACTGTGAGGCCTCTAAAACAGAAGCTCTTAGATACAGACCAGAGAATTAACTAGAGCAGGTCTGATTTCTCTCTTAAAAGGTAGCTAGTATAACAGCAGTTAATTGCTATCCCTCTTAAAAATCACTTGGATAAACTGTTCACATTAAAAATCAGCCTGTATTTTCTTAACCCTCGGGGCCCTCACTAGGATCCTTTAAAGTTTTTTCTTTAAAGTTTTTGATGTTTTACCACTTTTAAATTGTGTGTGTGACTTGAGACGTTACATATTAAAGTCTGATCACTGGGTAAGATATAATGCTTTTCTTTAAAAACTGCCTTATATTTAATATTTTCTTTTAGATCAGTTCTCATTATACATCAGCATCATCTGGGAGCCCTAAGATGTACAGATTCTTAAGCTCTCACACCCAAAGATCCTGATTCCTTGGTCTGGGATCAGGCTCAGACATTAGTCTATTTTTAAGTTCATGTACAGTCAGGGTTGAAACTATTGGTCTATCTAACTACTTTCAACATCTTTGATATTTTCTCCCCTGCCCCCCCAATACTAGCATTTTTCTCTTCTGAAATAAGTGGATAACTTTTTTGATTAGCATATAAAATGTTAGAGTAACTTGAAAAAACAGTGTACAAAGCTAATTTAATAGCCAGTCTTTGAATGGTAATTGGGTAGCCTATTTTGTGGATCTTAATACAATAGGATTCTACCATAAAGGAAAGTTGATTTCTGGGATTAAATGAATCCTTTAGGGAATTTCATGCTCTATGGTTTGTGAAATAATATTCTTTAGAAATATCTCAACCTAGGTTTGGCTATGCTTCAAAAAGATGAAAACGAAACTTTTCTCTAATATGTGCCAGTAATTTGTGGTGGGTCACAAAGGATTTTGAAAGTCTGCTCTTTAGACACAGAGACAGAAACCTTCCTATCATTTGATGTATTCCTCTTGTTCTTCCAGATATGCAAGAACTGTACAGGCTGCTTTGATCGACATATCCCATGTGTTTCTCTGAACTGCCCAGTACTTTACAAACTCTCCCGAGTAAATAGAGAATTATCCAAGGCACCGTATCTCCGGCAATTACTAGACCAGTTTTAAATTGTCAATATCACAGAATTCCAGGTGCTATTTTTTCAGTGTTTACCACTAAACTGTTGTGCATGGTGCTTTTTCAACTTTCATCGAGTCAAGTATGTTCATTGTCTGTCTCTTATCTGAAGACTATGAAGACTTTTATGATAACTGAATTGAAAATCGTATTTGTTGATCTCTGAATAGCTCACTTCCTACAATGTACAAATTCCTCATCCTTTCACCTTTTTAACATTGTTTTATAATGCGGTGTTGAATTTGCTCCAGTATGTGTAACATCTTGTAAATCCATTTGAGTAGATTGTACTTACTTCCCTGTGGAAGGAGCACTGAAAACCTCTTTTAAAAAAGACATTCGTGTTTTCCTTGAACTGTCTGTATCAAGACGTGTTACTTAGAGATACTCATTCACTTTATAATTTTGACTGCAAAATATTTTGTAAATACACTTTTTTACTTTTCAAACAACTGAGTAAAATAATGTGCAATGAATTTTATACAAATGATTTTCAAGTTGTTTGGTATATTTCCTCTAGGTTTTGCTTGACTCAGAGTAGAGTTGTTATTTTAATCAAACTGTGCAAACAATAGTACCATGTGTAGCATTTTGAAACATTATTTTCTAAAACCGCTGTCTTGCTTTTTAGCTATTAATGGGGCATTGTGAGGAACTGTGCAAAGACATTTTTGTTACAAACCTGTGGGCCTGTTGCAATACTTTAAAAATAAAAAATTTTATTCCATTTTTGCTTGTTTTGTATAGACATTTCTATTGCTTCTAAATATGCTTAAAATATTTTCTTTCCTTATGTACTGTACAGTTAATCTTATTTGCCATCATCTTGAACACAAAGTGTATTTAGAATATTTGTATAACTGTATATAAAAAAAGAATTATGTGGTCAGTGCATTGTTTTCTAAACTGGAAATCATTTTGTTTTAAAAGTTAATAATGGAAACCATATTAAAATTGAATAAAATACGAAATACAGCAGTGTGGTTTTATCTTACTATAAGGTGCATGCTCTTCATCTGTTCTGTAAGCCTACATTAGTTACACCCTCCCTACCCACCCCTTCTGAATTTTAATAAGGTAAATTTAACTCATATCCTAATTGATGCTGTAACTCCCTTACTCAAACTTTCAGATGTTTTTTTTTTTTTTAGTGGGAGCAAAAATAGTCTAGAAAATGCTTAGCTTTCAGAGTTCCACAAATCTGCATTGTACTACATCTCCCGTGCTCCTTTAGGTAGAATGTCCAGAGGGAAGGCAAAAATTATATTAGTACTTCTTAAAAAGTTATTTTCAATAGAAAAAAATTAATTTTAACATAGAAAGCTCATCTGGTTATGCACTGGAAGTTATTTAGTACCCAGTGCTCAAAACTAGTTTTCGGCACTTAACATATCTCTGGTTCCCTTTTCTGCAGGCAACTGCCTCCCTTTTCACTCTGCCCTCAGAGTCTGTAGCCTGACCGCCTTTTAATGAGCTGCATTTGCTGTTTCAATAACTCACCAGTGAGTATGCTGAAACATGATCGTATTTTACCAAAAAACATTTTATAAGAAGTTTCCAGTATACTTTCATAATTATTTCTCCTCCCTTTTAGAACAGCTATTAATAAAGATTTCTCTTTCACCCAGATTGAAAAAAAAAAACTTTCATCCTCTGAGTTATGCTTAAGAAATAATCTCAACAATCCCGTAAGTTAAAACTCCTCTCATTCTGTTATCCTCCCACCAATGTGTTTCCCTAGAGGTAAAGCAGTAGCAAAAGCTACTTCCAACGCTCAGCTCCCCTCTTTGCTCCTACAGAGAGAGGTCCCAGTCAACAGGGAAACGGGCAGATGCTGACATGTAATGTTCAATTTTACATGAACTTCAGTTTCTAATAGTGTCTGTGAAGAAGGCCAAAATATTGGGGGGGAAACAGATTAAACTGTGAACAGAGGAGCAATTACAAAGAGCTCTTAGAGGAGGTAGTTCTGTGAGGGCTGGAGCAAGTCTGCAGACTGTTGAACCTTGCTGATTATCACAGGACATGTCCTCGCTGGTCTCGGAAGAAGCACTTGCCCAGCCATCAAGAATGCTGCCCTCCCAGAGCTGTGCTTTATACCAGTCGATTCTTGTTGCTTGAGAATGTTGATCTGTCCATCTGTTCCCCAGGGTTTTACTTTCTTATTTGATAGGCCTTTGTGCTTCAGCTATTAAGACTTGAGTTGATTTCTCAACTTCAGAATGGCAATTCTTAAAACACACATTTGATTTTATAAAGTAAAAATAAACCTGGTTATAAATGACATTATGAGGGCTCTGCCATGAAAAGAGCAAAAAGGGGGAAGACTGCAGTACACAAGTTGCTATTTTCAGGCTGGAAGAGTGTTCTCAGTAAGACCTCCTCTTGGAGTTGCCTGCCAGCTGCGCTCTACTCATTATTACCCTCCTAAATACCTGTCTCCATGATATCAGGAGGCTTGTTACACCTAACCATTTTTGGTTTTATAGGTAAATGAATCTTGATACCATTAATGCCCTGGAGTTTAGGAAACAGTCATGGGTTGTTTCTAGCATTTGGGATCTGAGGAGGAAGACAAAGCAGTAAACCTAGCACGTGTGTCTCGTTTCTTCACTCTCATAACTGTTTTACCACTTTGCTCAGAGCAGCTTACAAAGAAAAATATCTTGCAGAAGAACTCAGATTTATAAATGAGGTTTCTGTACATATTGGAGAGAAAATGTGACCAGGGAGACAAATGAAGCCATTTTAAAATCAAAATACGACCTTAGTGCCTAGAGTTTTTCACTGACTGACTTGGAGGGAAGGACAGGGAGGTTACGGGTAATAATGATATATACAGTTCAGTTCAGTCACTCAGTCGTGTCTGACTCTGCGACCCCATGAATCGCAGCATGCCAGGCCTCCCTGTCCATCACCATCTCCCAAAGTTCACTTCACGTCCATCAAGTCTGTGATGCCATCCAGCCATCTCATCCTCTGTCGTCCCCTTCTCTTCCTGCCCCCAATCCCTCCCAGCATCAGAGTCTTTTCCAATGAGTCAACTCTTTGCATGAGGTGGCCAAAGTACTGGAGTTTCAGCTTTAGCATCATTCCTTCCAAAGAAATCCAGGGCTGACCTCCTTCAGAATGGACTGGTTGGATCTTCCTTGCAGTCCAAGGGACTCTCAAGAGTCTTCTCCAACACCACAGTTCAAAAGCATCAATTCTTCGGTGCTCAGCTTTCTTCACAGTCCAACTCACATCCACACATGACCACTGGAAAAACCATAGCCTTGACTAGACGGACCTTAGTCGACAAAGTAATGTCTCTGCTTTTGAATATACTATTTAGGTTGGTCATAACTTTTTTTCCAAGGAGTAAGCATCTTTTAATTTCATGGCTGCAGTCACCATCTGCAGTGATTTTGGAGCCCCCCAAAATAAAGTCTGACAGTTTCCCCATCTATTTGCCATGAAGTGATGGGACCAGATGCCATGATCTTAGTTTTCTGAATGTTGAGCTTTAAGCCAACTTTTTCACTCTCCTCTTTCATCAGAGGCTTTTCAGTTCCTCTTCACTTTCTGCCATAAGGGTGGTGTCATCTGCATATCTGAGGTTATTGATATTTCTCCCGGCAATCTTGATTCCAGCCTGTGCTTCTTCCAGCCCAGTGTTTCTCATGATGTACTACTCTGCATATAAGTCAAATAAGCAGGGTGACAATATACAGTCTTGACGTACTCCTTTTCCTATTTGGAACCAGTCTGTTCCATGTCCAGTTCTAACCTGACCTGCATATAGGTTTCTCAAGAGGCAGGTCAGGTGGTCTGGTATTCCCATCTCTCAGAACTGTCCACAGTTTATTGTGATCCACATAGTCAAGGCTTTGACATAGTCAATAAAGCAGAAATAGATTTTTTCTGGAACTCTCGCTTTTTTTGGGAGTAAGGAAATCCTGTGCCCTGGGGTTTTGCATGATTGTTAATGGTAATGCAGCCCTTCAGAAAAGGAACTGATTTGGCCACAGATATTAAGAAGTTTAAAAACAGTCATTTTCTTTGAAAACTTAGGATAATACCACCTGTCCTAACAGGCTTTATGAATGGAAACGTGGGTGAATGCAAAATACATACACAAGTGTAAAGTATTAGTCATTCAATAAATACTCATTTAAGTTATGCCCCACATTTTCTTCATCTAGAGAAACCAAAGTAATCCCCTGCCCTCGGGTATACCACAGTCTATTAGTAAAAACAGATAATTGACACTGGTTTCAAGAGGATGAAGATTTTTGCTGCCTCTGTTGGGTAAATCCAAAAATAAAAGAGAACTGTTACAGAACTCCAGGAAGGCTTAGCTACAGAAGACCCCAGGTGGGAACTGAATATTCAAAAGGTGCAGCTAGTCCAGTGGGCTAGCGTGAACCCCAGGTCCTGGCTTCACCCACCAGCAGCCAGCACCAGCCCTGCCTGAGGTCTCCTGGACCCTAATTCGGCTGACCAGCGAGCCAGCACTAGCCCCAGGACCCCCGGAGTTCCACAGCCAGACACGGCATGACCAAGCCCTGGCAACAGGCAGCCAGCAGCCTCTGCAGAAGTCAGGGCCTGCAGCCAACTCAGCCAGCGGCCAATCAAGCTTACTAGACCACCCCTACCAGTCAGCCTGCCACACAAGGCCCACACAGCCAGCGCGGTGGGCATCCCTAGAGCATACAGCTCTGGTGATGAGAGGGGAGTGTGCTGCTGAGACACACACGGCATCTCCTACAATCACTTCTCCAAGGTCAGGAAATGTACCCAACCCACCAGACACATTAAAAACATTACGAAAATGACGTGACAGAGGAAAATACCCCAAGAGAAGAAACAAGATAAAGTCCAGAAGAAAAACTAAGTCAAGTGGATATAGGCAATTACCCAAGGAAGAACTCAGGGTAATGGGAGAAAACCGGCTGCACAGAGCAAGAAGTTATTTACAACAGAGAGTCAACAAATAAAGAACTACCTACCAGGGATGAAGAATGCAATAACTAAAATGAAAAATCCTGGTGGGAATCAATGGTAGACTAACTGATACAGAGGAATGAGTCAGCTAGCTGGAAGACAGAGTAGTGGAAATCAGTGATACTGAAGAAAAAAGAAATGAGAACAGTTTAAGAGACCTCTGCGATAACATTAAGGGTACAAATATTTGTTTTACGGATATTCCAGAGGGAAAAGAAAAAGACAAAGAAGTTGAGAACACAGTTGAGATATAATAGCTGAAAACGTGCCTAACCGGGGAAACGACACAGACATTCAAGACCAGGAAGCACAGAGAGTCCCAAACTAGAGTAACCCAAAGTGGACTACACCAAGACACATAGTAATTAAAATGACAAAAACTAAAGACAAAGAAAGAGAGAGAAAATTAGAAAGGGAAAAACAAGAAGTTAACATAAAGGCACTCCCATCAGACTAACAGCTGAGTTTTCAGCAGACCAGAAGGGAGTGGGGGCTTCCCTAGTGGCTGAGGCAGTAAAGAACCTGCCTGAAATGCAGGAGACCCAAGTTCAATCCCTGGGTTGGGAAGATCCCCTGGAGAATGGAATGGCAACCTACTCCAGTATTCTTGCCTGGAGAATTTCATGGGCAGAGGAGCCTGGCGGGCTATATTCCATGGAATCACAAACAGTCAGACACGACTGAGCAACTATCACTTTCACTTTCAGAAGAGAGTGGCACGACATATTTAAAGTAATGAAAGGGAAAAGCCTATAACCAAGAAGAGTCTACCCATCAAGGCTCTTGTTCAGATTTGATGGATAAATCAAAAGCTTTATAGACACACAAAAGCTAAAAGACTTCATCAGCACCACAATAGCATTACAAGAAATATTAAAGGAACTTCTCTAAGCAAAAAGAAAAGACAATTAAAAGCATGAAACTTATGAAATGAAAAGGCTCACAAGTAAAGGCAAATATACAGTAAAGGTAGTAAATCATCCACATACAAAGCTACTGGGAAGGCTGAAATACAAAAGTAAAATCATCTGTATCCACACGAGTTTAAAGATACACAAACTATTTAGATGTATAATATTTTCAAAAACAATAACTGTGAGGGGTAGAGAGTATAAATGAAGGGTTTTTTAAATGTATTTGAAATTGAGAGAACAGCAATCGAAAACAATCACACACACACAAACACACAGAGCCCTCCCTACTTCACGGTAACCACAAACCAAAAAATCTATAAAAGATACACAAAACAGAGAAAGGACTCAAAACATAACACTCAAGATAGTCATCATTCAAATCATAAGAAGAAAGAAAAAAAAATCTGCAAAAACAACCCCCAAACAATTAACAAAATGGCAATAATAATATATATATAAATAATCATCATAAATGTAAACTGATTAAGTGCTCCAACCAAAAGACAAAGAATGGCTGAATGGATACAAAACAAAACCTGAATATGCTGCCTACAAAAGACACACTTCAGGTCTTAAAGACAGAGAGAAAGTGAGGGAATGGAAAAAGGTGTTCCATGTGAACTGAAAGCAAAAGAAAGCCCAAGTACCAATATTTATATCTGACAAACAGACTTTAAATGGCGACTTTTATAAGAGACCTAGAAAGATGTTACATGATGACCAATGGATCAATCGAAGAAGATAAGACAACTGCAAATACATATGCACCCAACACAGAAGCACCTAAATAGATAAAGCAAATGTTAATGGACATAAGAGAAGAAACCAATAGTGACACATAGTAGCAGGGGATTTCAATACCCCACTGACATCAATGAACAGATCATCCAGAACAAAAAAATTACTAAGAAAAGGTTGGCCTACAATGACATACTATATCAAGTGCAGTGTATGTGATAGATGATTCCATCCAAAAGTACCAGAATACATATTCCTTTCAAATGTACATGGAACACTCTCCAGGACAGATCACATGCTAGGCCACAAAACAAACCTTACTAAATCAGAGAAAACTGAAATAGTATCAAGCATCTTTTGTGAAGACATTATGAGACGAAAAAACAATTACAAGAAAAAAACTAAACTAAACAAAACACACACACACAAAGGGTGGAGTCTAAACAATATGCTACTAAATAAAGAATGAATCACTGAGGAAATCAAACAGGAAATAGAAAAAGTACTTGGAGACCAATAAAAACAAACACACAATGATCCAAAATATATGGGACACAGCAAAAGCAGTTTAAAAGACTTTACAGCAGTACAAGCCTACCTCAGGAAACAAGAGACGATCGCAAATAAACAACCTAAACTATGACTAAAGGAACTAGAAAAAGTAGAATAAATAAAAGCCGACATTGATAGAAGAGAAAGCATAAAGATCAGAGCAGAAATAAATAGAGACTAAAAACATAAAATACAAAAAAAAATCATGAAACTATGAACTGAAACAGCCAACCGTATACCACAGGGAACTCTGTTCAGTATTCTGCAATAACCTAAATAGGAAAATAACCTGAAAAAGAATAGATACATGTATGTATATAATTGAAACACTTTGCTGTACACCTGAAACCAACACAACATTGTTATCAACTATACTCTAATAAAAAATTTAAAAATTTTTTAAAGAAAAATAAGCCTAAAAAATAGGGGAAAAAAATCAGTGAACCTAAGAGCTGACTCTTTGAAAAGATAAGCAAAATTGATAAACCTTTACCCACACTCATCAAGAAAAAAAGAGTGCCCAAATCAATAAAATCAGAAATGAAAAAGTAGTAGTTATAACTGACACCACAGAAAGACAAAAGCCCATAAGACATGATTACAAACAACTATATCCCAAGAAAACGGACGACCTAGACAAAGTGGACAAATTCCTAGAAACATAAAATCCCCCAACAGTGAACCAGGAAGAAATAGACAATACTGAACAAATTACCAGTGATGAAATTGAATCTGTAATTTAAAAAACCTCCCAAGAGAACTTTCCTGATGGTTCAGTTGTTAAGAATCCGCCTGCCAATGCAAAGGACACAGGTTCAATCCCTGGTCCAGGAAAACCCCACATGCTACAGAATAAGCAAACCCATGCACCACAACTACTGACCCGGGCTCTAGAGACTGGAAGCTGCTAATCCTGAGCCCACACACCACAACTACTGAAGCCCAGAACAACTAACCCATCACAACTGCTCGCCCCAGAGCCCATGCTCCACAGTGAGAAGCCACCACAGTGAGAAGTCCGTGCACAAGAAGACCCAGAGAAGCCAAAAACAAAGAAATGATTAAAAATTAGAGGAAAAAAAACTCCCAACAAGTAAAGGCTCATTGCCACATATGTTCACTGGTGAATTCTACCAAACATGTAGAGAACAGCTAACACCTATCCTTCTCATACTATTCCAAAAATTTCAGAGGAAAGAATGCTTTCTAACTCATTCAGTGAGGCCAGGATCACCCTGACACCAGACAAAGATATCACACAAAAAGAAAATAATAGGCTAACACCACTGATGACACCATTTAGTACCACAGAGATCCAAGTCTGTGTGCCCTGACCAGTAATGCTGAGGAAGCTGAATGGTTCTGTGAAGACCTACAAGACCTTCTAGAACTAACACCCAAAAGAGATGTCCTTTTCATATAGGGGACTGGAACGCAAAAGTAGGAAGTCAAGAAACACCTGGAGTAACAGGCAAATTTGGCCTTGGAATACAGAATGAAGCAGGGCAAAGACTAATAGAGTTTTGCCAAGAGAACGCACTGGTGATAGCAAACACCCTCTTCCAACTACACAAGAGAAGACTGTACACATGGACATCACCAGATGGTCAATAGAGAAATCATATTGATTACATTCTTTGCAGCCAAAGATGGAAAAGCTCTATACAGTCAACAAAAACAAGACCGGGAGCTGACTGTGGCTCAGATCATGAACTCCTTATTGCCAAATTCAGATTTAAATTGAAGTAGGGAAAATCACTAGACCATTCAGGTATGACCTAAACAAAATCCCTTACAAGTATATAGTGGAAGTGACAAAGAGACTCAAGGGATTAGATTTGATAGAGAGTACCTGAAGAACTATGGACAGAGGTTCGCAACATTGTACAGGAAGCAGGGATCAAGATCATCTCCAAGAAAAAGAAATGCAAAGAGGCAAAATGCTTGCCTGAGGAAGCCTTACAATAGCTGTGAATAGAAGGGAAGCAAAAGGCAAAGGGAAAAAGGAAAGATACCCATTTGAATGCAGAGTTCCAAAGAATAGCAAGGAGAGATAAGAAAGCCTTCCTTAGTGATCAGTGCAAAGAAATAAAGGAAAACAACAGAATGGGAAAGTCTAGGGATCTCAAGAAAATCAGAGATACCAAGGGAATATTTCTTGCAAAGATGGGCACAATAAAGGACAGAAATGATATAGTGGCTCAGATGGTAAAGCGTCTGTCTACAATGCGGGAGACCTGGGTTCAATCCCTGGGTTGGGAAGATCCCCTGGAGAAGGAAATGGCAATCTACTTCAGTACTATTGCCTGGAAAATCCCATGGACAGAGGAGCCTGGTAGGCTACAATTCATGGGGTCGCAAAGAATCGGACATGACTGAGCGACTTCACTTCACTTTCACTAACGGAAACAGAAGATATTAAGAAGAGGTGGCAAGAATACACAGAAGAACTGCACAAAAAAGATCTTCACGACCCAGATAATCATGATGGTGTGATCACTCACCTAGAGCCAGACATCCTAGAATGCGAAGTCAAGTGGGCCTTAGAAAGCATCACTACGAACAAAGCTAGTGGAGGTGATAAAATTCCAGTTGAGCTGTTTCAAATCCTGAAAGATGATGCTGTGAAGCTGCTGCACTCATTATGCCAGCAAATTTGGAAAACTCAGCAGTGGCCACAGGACTGGAAAAGGTCAGTTTTCATTCCAATGCCAAAGAAAGACAATGCCAAAGAATGTTCAAAGTACTGCACAACTGTACTTATCTCACACGCTAGTAAAGTAATGCTCAAAATTCTCCAAGCCAGGCTTCAATAGTACCTGAAACATGAATTTCCAGATGTTCAAGTTGGTTTTAGAAAAGGCAGAGGAAACAGAGATCAAATTTCCAACATCTGTTGGACCATCGGAAAAGCAAGAGAGTTCCAGAAAAACATCTACTTCTGCTTTCTAGACTATGCCAAAGCCTTTGACTGTGTGGACCACAACAAACTCTGGAAAATTCTGAAAGAGATGGGAATACCAGACCACCTGGCCTGCCTCTTGAGAAATCTGTATGCAGGTCAGGAAACAACAGAACTGGACATGGAACAACAGACTGGTTCTAAATAGGAATTGAGTATGTCAAGCCCATATATTGTCACCCTGCTTATTTAACTTATATGCAGAGTACATCATGAGAAATGCTGGGCTGGATAAAGCACAAGCTGGAATCAAGATTGCCGAAAGAAATATCAATAACCTCAGATATGCAGATGACATCACCCAGAAAGTGAAGAAGAATTAAAGAGCCTCTTGTTGAAAGTGAGAGAGGAGAGTGAAAAGGTTGGCTTTAAACTCAACATTAAAAAAACAAAGATCATGGCATCTGGTCCCATCACTTCATGACAAACAGAAAGGGAAGAAGTGAAAACAGTGAGAGACTTTATTTTCTTGGGCTCCAAAATCACTGCAGACGGTGACTGCAGCCATGAAATTAAAAGACACTTGCTCCTTGGAAGGAAAGCTATGACAAACCTAGAGAGCATATTAACAAGCAGAGATATCATTTTTCCAACAAAGGTCTTTGTCGTCAAAGTTGCACCAAAGAATTGATGCTTTCAAACTGTGCTGCTGGTGAAGACTCTTGAGAGTCCCTTGGCCTACAAGGAGATCAAACCAGTCAATCCTAAAGGAAATCAACACTGAATATCCATTGGAAGGACTGATGCTGAAGCTCATGTGGATTAAAATTTCAAAAAATCATGCACACAATCTAAAAATAGGCAGAAGACCTAAACAGACATTTGGCCACATGATGCAAAGAGCCGACTCACTGGAAAACACTGAAACTGGGAAAGATTGAAGACAAAGAGAGAGGGGTGGCAAAGGATGAGATGGTTAGATAGTATCACCAACTCAATGGACATGGATTTGAGCAAACTCTGGGCGATACTGGAAGACAGAGGAGCCTGACATGTGCAGTCCATGGGGTCACAAAGAATCAGGCATGACTTAGCAACTGAACAACAGCACAAAAAACAAAATTAGAACACTCTTTAACACCATGCGCAAAAACAAGCTCAAAACGGATTAGGGACTTCACTGTAAGGTCAGGTATTATAAAACTCTGGGAGGAAAACACAAGCAGAGCACTCTCTTGACATAAATTGCAGCAGTATCTTTTTTGATCTGTCTCACAGAATAATGGAGATAAAAACAAATAAGACCTACTCAAACTCAAAAGCTTTTGGACAGCAAAGATAATCATAAACAAAACAAAAAGACAGCCCACAGAATGGTAAGAAAATATTTGCAAACTACGCGACTGACAAGAGATTAGTATCTAAGTTTTACCAACAGCTCATGTGGATTAAATTAAAACACACACACACACAATCTAAAAATAGGCAGAAGACCTAAACAGACATTTCTCTAAAGACATACAGACCGCCAAGAGGCACATGAAAAGATGTTTAACCTCACTAATTATTAGAGAAATGCAAATCACAGCTACCATAACATATCACCTCACACCAGTCAGAATGACCATCATCCAAAAATCTACAAACAATAAATGCTAGAGAGAGTGTGGAAAGAAGGGGCCCCTTCTACATTGCTGGTAGGAATGTAAACTGCACAGTCACTGTGGAGAACAGTATGAAGGTTCCTTAAAAAACTGAACATAGAGCTGTCATATGCTCCTCCTACAATCCAACTTTCGCACATATATCCAGCGAAAAACACGGCCCAAAACAGTACATGCGCCCCAGCGTTCACTGCAGCACTGTTTACAATAGCCAAGACATGGAAGCAGCCTAAGTGTCCATTGACGGGGATGAATAAAGAAGATGTGGCACATACACACGACGGAACATTAGTCATTACAAAGAATGAAACAATGCCATTTCCCACAACACGGATGGGCCGAGAGAGCGTCACATTGAGAGGAGTCAGACAGAGAAGGCAAACTACCATATGACATCCCTTCTATGTGGAATCTAAAAGAAAATGATACAAATGAGCTGACAACACAGAAAGAAGCTCAGAGACTTAGAGAACCCCCTACGGCTGTGGGGCGGGGCGGGAGGGAGAGTTAGGGAGTTTGAGACGGACAGGCACACACAGCTATACATACGTTTATATTAAAAAAATAAAAACAAAATGGATAACCAACAAGGCCCTGCTGCATAGCACATGGAAACTCTGCTCAGTGTTATATGGCAGCCTAGATGGGAGGGGATTTGAGGGGAAATGGACACATGTATATGTATGGCGAGGTCCCTTCACTGTTCATCTGAAAACATCACAGCATTGTTAATCTACCATATCCCAACACAAAACAAAAAGTTAAAAAAGGGAAAAGATGTGGCACGTACATAAATGGAACATTACTCAATTACAGAGAAGAATGAAATACTGCCATGTGCAACCAAATGGATGCACCGAGAGACTGTCACACCGAGTGAGGTTAGATAAAGACATATACCATGTGATATCACTCACATGCAGAATCTTAAAAACAAAACAAAACAAAACCCAATACAAATCAACTTATTTACAAAATGGAAATAGACACAGACTTAAAGAATGAATTTACAGTTACCAGGGGTGAAAAATGAGGGGGAGGAATAGTTAGGGAGTTTGGGATTGACATGTACACACTGCTATATTTGAAGTGGATATTCAACAAGGACCGACCATATAGCACAGGGAACTCTGCACAATATTATGAAACAACACAAATGGGAAAAAAATTTTTAAAGAATAGACACATGTTTAACTGAATCACTTTGCTGTACATCTAAACTAATACATATACAGAAGAACTATTGTGTCTCTAAACACTAATAACCAAATATTAGAAAGTGAAATTAAGAAAGCAGTCCTATTTACAATTTACAATTGGATCAAAATGAATAAACATAAACGTAACCAAGGAGGTTAAAACCCTGTACACTGAAAAGTGTAAGGCACTAATAGAAGAAATTGAAAACATAAATAAAAAGATATTCATGCTCAAGGATTGAAAGAATTAATATTTCTTTTTAGAACAAGTATTTTTAAATGTCCGTAGTACTCAAACAAATCTACAGATTCAATGCAGTCCAGATCAAAATTCCAATGATATTTTTCACAAAAATAAAACTATTTTAAAATCTGTATGGAAGCACAAAAATCTCAGGTAGCCAAAACTATCTTAAGAAAGAAGAAAAAAGCTGGAGGCATCATGCACCCTGGTTTCAAACTATATTACAGAGTTAGAGTAATCAAAACAGTATGGCTGGGAGGGGGAAGATACACAGACCAATGAAACTTATACCTATAGAATGCCCAGAAATAAATCCATACCTGTACAGTCAACATACAATAGGGGAGCCAAGAGAGTACAGTGAGGGAAGGATAGTCTCTTTAACAAATGGTGCTGGGAAAACTGGACAGCTACAGACAAAAGAATGAAACTGGACCACTGTTTTATACTATACACAAATTAACTCAAAATGGATTAAACGGAATGTAAAACCTTAAACCCTAAAAATTCTAGAAGAAAACAGGCCATAAGTATCCTCACATCAGTCTTGGCTATGATTTTCTAGATTTGACACCAAAATCAAAGCAATAAAAACAATAATAAACAAATGGAACTATATCAAATTAAACAGTTTCTGCACAGCAAAGGAAACCATCAACAAAATGGCAACCTAAAAAATGGAAGAAAATATTTGCAAATTTATTTATATAAACAATAGCACACAAAAAATTTTTTTAAGCAATATGACCTGAAAATGGGCAGGGGATCTGAGGAGATATTTTTCCAGAGAAGACATACATATGGCCAACAGTTCCTGAAAAAGTGGTCAGCAACTTTAATCATCAGGGGAATGCAAATTAAAATCAAAGAGAGATCACCTCACACCTGTTAAAATGGCTACTATCAGAATTTGAAAGGTATGAAATAACAAGTGTTAGCAAAGATGTAGAGAAAAAGAAATACCCTTGTGCACTGTTGATGGAATTGTAATTTGGTCCAGCCACTATGGTAAACAGCATGGAGTTTCTTCAAATAGCATAGAACTATCATATGACCCACCAATTTTCCTTCCAGATATCTATTCAGAGGAAGTGAAATCATTTTCTTGAAAAGACATGTGCATGCCCATGTTCACTGCAGCATTGTTTACAACAGCCAAACGTGGAAACAATCTAAGTGTCCACTGATGGATGAATAGAGGGAATATGATATGTGTGGACACATGTGTGTGCGTGTGTGTATAGTAGAATGCTAATCACAAAAAAGAAACTCTGCCATTTGCATCTACATGAACAGACCTTAGAGTTATCATGCTAAGTAAGTCCAAGAAGACAAATACTGTATAATATCACTTACATGTGGAAACTTAAAGCTGAATTCATAGATACATAGAACTCTTTGGTGATTGCAAGAGTTGGGGGATGGGGAGTAGACAAAAGGGGTGAGGTAAAAGCTTCCAGTTATACAGTACGTAAATCCTGGGGCTACAGAGCAAAGCAGTGGTGACTGTAGCTATCTATAGTATACCGAGCACAATAAAGGAACAGCAAACAAGACAGTTCACAGAACGGGAGAAAGTATTTGCAAACAAAGCAACCAACAAGGGATTAATCTCCAAAATAAACAAATAGCTCATGTAGCTCGATGTAAAAAAAAAAAAAGTCTAAAAATGGGTAGAAAATCTAAACAAGACATTTCTTCAAAGAAGACACACAGATGCCCAAAAAGCACATGAAAGATGCTCAAAGTCACTAATTATGAGAGAAATGCAAATCAAAACTACAATGAGGTATCACCTCACACCAATCAGAATGTCCATCATCAAAAAGTCTACAACCAATAAATGCTGGAGAGAGTATGGAGAAAAGGGAACCCTCCTACACTATTGGTGGGAAGGTACACTGGTACAACCATTATGGAAAACAGTAGAGATGTTCCTTATAAAAAACTCAACATAGAACTACCATATGATCCAGCAATCCCCTTCCAGGGCATACCTCTGGAGAAAACTCTAATTCAAAAAGATACAAATCACTCCCATGCTCACTGCAGTGCTATTTACAATGGCCAAGACATGGAAGCAATCTAAATGTCCATCAACAGATAAATGGATAAGGAAAATGTGGTACTCTCTTCTGGAATGACTTTGGCCTGACTCCGGGGCGGGGAAGGGCGGGGGAAAGACGTGATACCTATACACAATGGAACATTACTTAGCCATTTAAAAAAAGAATGAAATGATGCCACTAGTATAACATGGATGGATCTGGAGACTATCATACTAAGGGAAGGAAGTCAGACAAAGACAAATGGAGTCGCTTATATGGGAATCTAAAAAAAATGACACAAATGAACTTATTTATAAGACAGAAATAGTATCATGAAGGTAGAAACAAACTTATGGTTAACCATGGTGGGGGGGAGGGATAAATTGGGAGACTGAGATCGACATATACGCACTACTATTGTAGAATAGATAATAAGGACCTACTGTATAACACAGAGAACGCTGCTAAATACTCAGTAATGATTATATGGGAAAATAATCTAAAAGAGTGAATATATGTATAACTGATTCACTTTGCTGTATAGCAGACTAACACAACAGTGTAGATCAACTACACTCCCGAAAAAATCAAAAAGAAAACAAGTGTACTGAATACTTGAAAGAGTACGTCATGAGAAACGCTGGGCTGGAAGAAGCACAAGCTAGAATCAAGATTGCCGGAAGAAATGTCAGTAACCTCAGATATGCAGATACCACCACCCTTATGGCAGAAAGTGAAGAGGAACTAAAAAGCCTCTTGATGAGAGTGAAAGAGAAGAGTGAAAAAGTTGGCTTAAAGCTCAACATTCAGAAAACAAACATCATGGCATCTGGTCCCATCATTTCATGGCAAATAGATGGGGAAACAGTGTCAGACTTTATTTTGGGGGGCTCCAAAATCACTGCAGCCATGAAATTAAAAGACACTTACTCCTTGGAAGGAAAGTTATGACCAACCTAGATAGCATATTAAAAAGCAGAGATATTGCTTTGCCAACAAATGTCCGTCTAGTCAAGGCTATAGTTTTCCCAGTGGTCATGTATGGATGTGAGAGTTGGACTGTGAAGAAAGCTGAGCGCCAAAGAATTGATGCTTTTGAACTGTGGTGTTGGAGAAGACTCTTGCAAGTCCCTTGGACTGCAAGGAGATTCAACCAGTCCATTCTAAAGGAGATCAGTCCTGGGTATTCATTGGAAGGACTGATGCTAAGGCTGAAACTCCAGTACTTTGGCCACTGCATGCGAGCATTTGACTCACTGGAAGAGACTCTGATGCTGGGAGGGATTGGGAGCAGGAGGAGAAGGGGACAACAGAGGATGAGATGGCTGGATGGCATCACGGACTCAATGGACATGGGTTTGGGTAGACTCCAGGAGTTGTTGATGGACAGGGATGCCTGGCGTGCTGCAATTCATGGGGTCGCAACGTGTCAGACACAACTGAGCATTGGACTGCAAGGAGATTCAACCAGTCCATTCTAAAGGAGATCAGTCCTGGGTATTCATTGGAAGGACTGATGCTAAGGCTGAAACTCCAGTACTTTGGCCACTGCATGCGAGCATTTGACTCACTGGAAGAGACTCTGATGCTGGGAGGGATTGGGAGCAGGAGGAGAAGGGGACAACAGAGGATGAGATGGCTGGATGGCATCACGGACTCAATGGACATGGGTTTGGGTAGACTCCAGGAGTTGTTGATGGACAGGGAGGCCTGGCGTGCTGAGATTCATGGGGTCATAAAGAGTCAGACATGACTGAGCCACTGAACTGAAGTGAAGAAAATAAATCTTAAGAGTTCTCATCACAAGAAAAAAATATGTAACTATATGGAGATAGATGTTAATTAAACCTACTGTGGTAATCATTTCACAGTATATACACATATCAAATCATTTTGTTGTACACCAAAAACTAATACAATGTTAAATGCCAGTGATGTCTCAACATCAATTAATCAGAATGCATTTATTTATGTTCATTTATAGGTATATATAAGATCCCTTAGAGAAGGGAACACCTACCAACTACAGTATTCTGGCCTACAGAATTCCATGGACAGAGGAGCGTGGCAGGCTACAGTCAATGGGATCGCAGAGTCAGACATGACTGAGTGACTTTCTCTCACACACACACACACACACACACAGAGGGATACAGAGGGCTTCCTGATGGCTCAAACAGTAAAGAATCAGCTTGCAATTCAAGAGACGCTACAGCCTTGGGTTCAGTCTCTGGGTCAGGAAGATCCCCTGGAAGAGGAAATGGCAAGCCACTCCAGTATTCTTGCCTGGAGAATTCCACAGGCAAAGAAGCCTCATGGGCTACAGTCCATGGGGTCCCAGGGAGCCGGACACAATTGAAGCGACTGAGCATACATACATAGGTATACACATAACACATTTTTATGTTTGCACAGATAAAATCTCTAGCAGGTGCACAAATATAATAAGAATGGTTGTTTTAATGGATCAAGGGTAAATAACATTTTAAAATTTACCTCTGTACTGTTTGGTTTTATTACTATGCACACATATGACCCATTAAAGACAACTGTATGCCTTTGCTGTTTCTCACTCTTTTGTTGCTGGTGGGCTCCAGTCATCTCAGCTGCTTGGTCAGGTCCAAGGAAGTCTGTCCTTTGCCTGGCGCCTGAGCAGAGAGCTCACCAGGCCTGGTGTGGCTCCCAGTCACACGTATTCTTACTGACTTACCAGGACAACTAAGTGTCCTGTGACCCATCACCCCATTAGCTTAGTTAGGGTGCCCCACCTGGCCTTCCCAGCCACAACAGTTATGGGGAAAAAAAAACCCTCATTATTTCCCTTTTGTGCATGGTCACTTTTCTAAACTAATGAACATTATTTTCTTATTAAAATTCCCCACTGTGGTTGCTTTATTTTTTCTTTGGCTGTGTGGTTTGGGAATAATAATAATAGTAGCAAACATTCGTTGTGTGCTTAACTGTGTTTGTTTGCTAGGGCTGCCATAAAAACATATCATAAATGAGGTGGTTTAAACTACAGAGATCCTTCCCATTATTCTGGAGGTTCTGAGATCAAGGCATTGGGAGGGCTGCTTTCCAGGTGGCCTCTCCGTGGCTTGTAGGTGGCTATCTTCTGTGTCTTCATCTGATCTTGCCTCTGTCTCTTCTTCTGATAAAGACATCTGTCACATTCGATTAGTGTACACCCTAATAAACTCACTTCAGTTTAATTGCCTCACTAAAAGCCCTGCCTCCAGTCACAGTCTGGGATACTGGGGGACGGCGGGAGCGGGGTTGGACTTCAGCATCTGCTTGCCTAAGAATGCAGCCCAAGGCACAAGAATAAGCAATGCAGCCCAGGTAACAGGCAGCAGAGTCAGAATTTGAATCCAGGCTCCAGATCACAAGACTCTCCAGCACGACACTGCACATGATTTTTTTTTCCATGTATTCTTCTGGATCCATTAAAGTTTCCCAAAAGAGAGAGAATTAAATGGCTGCTACAGTAAACCAACAGAAAAATTATGCTCCTCCAACAACAAAAAAAAAGAATTCCACTCCCCAAACAATGATCATTTCCAGTGGAAGGTACCAGAGGGGCCCTGCCAGTCCTCAAGTGTGTCTTTGTGAACCACAGTCTTTTACCCCATCTTTCCAGCCCAGGGAACCTTTAGGAGTAGGTGGTGTGGTCATTCGGCCCACTCTCATGCCTCGCCAAGTCCATGGAAGATGAAATGGGTGTGCAAGGATCAACCAAGCCCCTGCTTCCTCAGGAAAGCACTGGGAACCATGTGATGACCGGCGTTGGACGTCACAGTCAGTTACGCTTGAAATTCCACCTGGCCCAATGCTGAGGCTTCTAGAGGTTTTGTTTATGAGTCCGAAAAGGCCAAGCTTTGCCCACAGTCCCTGGCACAAGGCAAAGGTACAAGAGGATCCCCTTGCAGAGTGAACTGCACAGCTGTAAACTAGGTCACTAAAAGCAGAGCCAGTAGTGGCCATATAAGGACACCCAGAATGTCACCTACAGCTGCTCCCACAAGACAAGGGAGAAGGCGGTCATTTAGTTTCTGTCAGCTTAAACATCCTACTTTTAAAAATATATCCTTTTCTAAGACCCTCATAAAGTATGAAGGGGATAAGGAAGTTGTTATATACCTGAATCACAATCCAAGTTAGGAGCATTTAACCAAACCATCACCACAGCTGTTTTAAACAAGAAATAGGCAGTCTTTCAACTGCTGGGTCCTGTACAGAAGGAAGCAAGGAGAGGTAGCCCAGCTGCTGCCTGATGTGCAATTTGAAAATCTCCTTTCCATTCTGAAACAGAGACATGCCTGCCATCCTCTTAATTAGGGAAGCATTAATATCATTCAAGCAAAACATTAAAATCTGCAGCTCCATCTAGTCAAGGCTATGGTTTTTCCAGTAGTCATGTATGGATGTGAGAGTTGGACTGTGAAGAAAGCTGAGCGCCAAAGAATTGATGCTTTTGAACTATGGTGTTGGAGAAGACTCTTGAGAGTCCCTTGGACTGCAAGCAGATCCAACCAGTCCATTCTAAAGGAGAGCAGTCCTGGAATTTCTTTGGAAGGACTGATGCTAAAGCTGAAACTCCAGTACTTTGGCCACCTCGTGCGAAGAGCTGACTCATTGGAAAAGACTCTGATGCTGGGAGGGATTGGGGGCAGGACGAGAAGGGGACGACAGAGGATGAGATGGCTGGATGGCATCACCGACTCGATGGATGTGAGTCTGAGTGAACTCCGGGAGTTGGTGATGGACAGGGAGGCCTGGCGTGCTGCGATTCATGGGGCCGCAAAGAGTCGGACACGACTGAGAGACTGAACTGAACTGAATAGCTTCTTCGGTGGACTTGTAAGGTTAGCAATCATGTCATAAACTTAAGAGGAGCTGAAGGGCCAAAAATATTAGATGTCATCAGAGATTCTAGATGTCATTTCTAAAATATCCATGTGAAGTGAAAATAAAATGCTTTTCCCATTTTAGGAACCAACACACTATCACATACATTTTGGAGCACTCATAATATAAACTCTAGAAATATTCTTGACTAAGTTTTGGAGAGCTACCAAACTCATTTCTAAAAATCCATGAAATAAGACACAAATTTTATCTTCAACCAGTATCAGTGTTTATTTACATCAATATTTTGCTAAAACAAGTTTTTACATTGAACAAAGTCATATAAACAGTGAGCAGGCTTAAATCCAAATGTAATAAATCTGCAAGTTTACCCCCCCTCCTCCATTAAGCCCCTCAAATCAAAAGTGACTAGCAAAAACCTGTCTAGAAGGGCAACTTCCAAAAGAGCTGGGTTTGGTTTTCGGGGGGAAAGAATTTCAACCAGTATAGATCACTCCCTTTAACTGACCAAGCAGCCGCAGCAATATGAGAGCTCTTCCTTTCCACTTCTCCTTCAGAGAAAGCACACAGGATTTCAAGCATCCATAAAAGAAACATGATGTAACCAAGCTGTAAATCACCCTTTAAAAACCATTGCAACAAGTTTAGAAGTTTCAGTTCTCGGCATTGATAAATGCAGCAGTTCTCAACCTCTACTGCACATTACTTTAGGGGGTACTTTCAAAAATATCAACCCTCAGGCCCCACATCACACCAATTAAATTCTTATTTAAGTGAAAAGGCTGGCATCGGTAGATTTTAAACACTGTTAGCTGATTCTAACAGCAGTTACGGTTAAAAAACACTGGAGCAAAATGGCTGATCTCTTGGCCAGGGAAACAAGAATACAAGCTGCAATTACGTTTTTCCTTCAGGCTGTTTTTCCTCCTGGAGTTATGGGTTTTGGAGGGTGTAAAAGCAAAATGTCACTTTGCCCTGTTTCTGTATCCTTATCACAGTCTGCAGACACTCCCTCTGCCCCTCACCAAGATAAAAACAAAGTAACAGGGTCACCTAACTGGCTCTGATCTCAGAAACAATAAAACCACGAACATTTCCCATAAGCCTGGACTCCCTAACAAAGCAGTTCTATCCCTGGTTTTGCTGCGCTGGTATCTGAAGACTTGTCACAATCTCTATGAATATGAATATGTCATGACTTCTTATGAATATATGCGGGCTTCCCTGATAGCTCAGTTGGTAAAGAATCTGCCTGCAATGGAGGAGACCCCGGTTCAATTCCTGAGTTGGGAAGATCCCCTGGAGAAGGGAAAGTCTACCCACTCCAGTATTCTGTGGAGAATTGCATGGACTGTATAGTCCATGGGGTCACAAAGACTCGGACACGACTGAGCGACATTCACTTCACTTTCTATGAATATGATAAACATGTGGGAGAGTTACTACTTTTCCATTATGAATGGCACCCCACTCCAGTACTCTTGCCTGGAAAATCCAATGGACGGAGGAGCCTGGCAGGCTGCAGTCCATGGGGTCGCTAAGAGTCAGACACAACTGAATGACTTCACTTTCACTTTCATGCATTGGAGAAGGCAATGGCAACCCACTCCAGTGTTCCTGCCTGGAGAATCCCAGGGGCGGAGGAGCCTGGTGGGCTGCCGTCTATGGGGTCGCACAGAGTCGGACACGACTGAAGTGACTTAGCAGCAGCAGCAAAAGCAAACTTGGAAACTTTGGTACATGTTGCTTTTTTCCTTAAATAACTGTGTTTCTACTTAGCAAGCCAGTCCTTCTCTTTGACGTAAATATTTCCCTTCCTAAATGCTTGTCTCTGAGCTTATCTTCACTAAGGGTAAAGGCCCAAAGAGTACGTGGACCCAGAACTCGGCCATCCCCACTTAAGGAAAGAAACTTCTCACGTGAATGAGAACCGGCCCAGTTAACCCATAGGTGTCTGAAGGTGTGACCCAAGATTCCAGTTCAACCAGAAATGTGTCCCCTGGCTCCTCTGAACAATTCCCGAGGTGTCAGAGTCCCCTGCTGCCACTTTCTCCAGCGGGTTTTCACTGTACTCGCCTCAACTGCACTGTGCTAAATCATTTTTATAAAGCTCTAAATCAAGAATCACTCCAGAGATTACATGTAAAAATACTGGAAATGAATAGACACAAACACATCAAGGAAACAACCCACTCCAGTATTCTGTGGAGAATTGCATGGACTGTATAGTCCATGGGGTCACAAAGACTCGGACACGACTGAGCGACATTCACTTCACTTTCTATGAATATGATAAACATGTGGGAGAGTTACTACTTTTCCATTATGAATGGCACCCCACTCCAGTACTCTTGCCTGGAAAATCCAATGGACGGAGGAGCCTGGCAGGCTGCAGTCCATGGGGTCGCTAAGAGTCAGACACAACTGAATGACTTCACTTTCACTTTCATGCATTGGAGAAGGCAATGGCAACCCACTCCAGTGTTCCTGCCTGGAGAATCCCAGGGGCGGAGGAGCCTGGTGGGCTGCCGTCTATGGGGTCGCACAGAGTCGGACACGACTGAAGTGACTTAGCAGCAGCAGCAAAAGCAAACTTGGAAACTTTGGTACATGTTGCTTTTTTCCTTAAATAACTGTGTTTCTACTTAGCAAGCCAGTCCTTCTCTTTGACGTAAATATTTCCCTTCCTAAATGCTTGTCTCTGAGCTTATCTTCACTAAGGGTAAAGGCCCAAAGAGTACGTGGACCCAGAACTCGGCCATCCCCACTTAAGGAAAGAAACTTCTCACGTGAATGAGAACCGGCCCAGTTAACCCATAGGTGTCTGAAGGTGTGACCCAAGATTCCAGTTCAACCAGAAATGTGTCCCCTGGCTCCTCTGAACAATTCCCGAGGTGTCAGAGTCCCCTGCTGCCACTTTCTCCAGCGGGTTTTCACTGTACTCGCCTCAACTGCACTGTGCTAAATCATTTTTATAAAGCTCTAAATCAAGAATCACTCCAGAGATTACATGTAAAAATACTGGAAATGAATAGACACAAACACATCAAGGAAACAAGCCTGGCTCTCATCAATACTGACTTTTCCGGAACCGGTAAAACTCTTTACAATAGGCTTTATTGATGATGCTTCAGCTAACAAAGACTGTCATGGCAAATCTTACTTGAAAGAGTAAAGCATCAGCTCGATGCCATTAAGGATCCCACTTGGCTTGTCCTCTGCTATACTCCCGCAGCAGATTACTGAGCACAGTAAATCCTCAGCGCGTACGTGTTTAGTTGCTTCAGTCATGTTCGACTCTTTGTGACCCTATAGACCACAGCCCACCAGGCTCCTCTATCCAAGGGATTCTCCAGGCAAGAATACTAGAATGGGTTGCTGTGCCTTCCTCCAGGGGATCTTCCCAACCCAGGGATCTGACCTGCATCTCTTACATCTCCTGCATTGGCAGGCAGGTTTATCATCACTACTGCCACCTGGGAAGCCCAAATGCTCAGTACACACCTGCTAAATAACTAGAATGTTTAGACTTGGAAATTTTTCTGGTTCCAGAGATTAGAGCTTTAATAAGATCTCTTGCAAACTGGGAATCCTCTTTTAATCTCTCTTAAGTACACATGCTACCCTATTAAGAGAGAACTTTTGTCCTTGACAGAAATCATACAGTTCACTACCAACCTTGTCTAATAAGCTCCTCAAAAAAGATCTACCATTGCTTGTGACTGTTTTTCCAATTTTGATTCAAAACACGAACCAGACCATCTCCCTAGAGCCTGACAATTTATATCCCATTCGGGCACCTGCTAGCAAATATCCAATAAACCCAGCGCTACCCCAGGCACAGAGCAGACAGGGGAACTTCCTTTTTGGTTGTAACAGCACCCGTATCAGAGCAGCAGGGAGAGAGGTGTCAAGAAGGGCACTCTCTGCATGGGGGCAACAGGCACCAACCCAAGAGAGGACAAGTAATGGGCTGGTCAACAACTCCTGAGGCCAGGCTTTGCCCAGAAAGGACAAGAGCAGCTACTCAAGTCAGTCAGACAGGTTTCCTCTGGAATTTGGACTAGAATACAGAGGATGGGCCTAAGGGAGGAGGAACAGGCAGAATTTCCACCGACAGGCAGAGCTGCTTTGAGAAACAGGCAGGAGGAGCCTGGCCCCAGCACCGGGCCCATTCCAGCCCACAGTTCCCTGAGCACACACTATCTCTTCCAAGGTGGCCAGGGCGAGTCTCTGTGTGTCCAAACAAAGGAGAACATGACGAGCCCAGCCCAGCCATTTAGCAGAAAACGGGGATCCAAATCCCAAAATGCATGAGAATGATACCTGCTACTCCAAGGGGAGGACAGGAAGCGTCATTAATACGTAGTCTACAGTGCCTAGCACAAAGAAAGCTCTCAGTGTAAGCTCAGTGACAGAACAAAGACTAGAAGCAGAAATAACTAAACTGTGAGGAAGACACCTTACATTTAAGTTCATTTACTCAGGGTGTGTGATACTAAGCTAATTATAATGCACCAAAAGCCTGCCTAGAGTTTGAAGCGATACTGTTTCCCTCTTGCTAGTGGATTGAATAATATCTAAGCAGAATAATAAAAATAAAGCACCCCTCAAAATTAAAACTAGAATCATCATATGATTCATCAATTTCACTTATGGGGATATACCTAAAAGCAGAGACTAGAGGACTTACTGTATAGCACAGGGAACTATACTCAACATTTCATAATAATCTATAAGGGGAAAAGTCTAAAAAGAACACAGACACACGTATATATTTATCTATATATATTTATATAATACACACACAACTGAATCACTATGCTGTACACTTGAAACAACACTGTAAAATCAACTATACTTCAATATTTAAAATTTTAAGAAGCAGATATTTGTACATCAATGTTCATAGCAGCATTATTCACAACTGCCAAAAGGTGGAAGCAAAGCATGTATCCATCAACATATAAATAGGTAAACAAAATATGCATACAACAGAGTATTGGTTA
This sequence comes from Madoqua kirkii, assembly GCA_006408675.1. Taxonomy (NCBI): domain Eukaryota; kingdom Metazoa; phylum Chordata; class Mammalia; order Artiodactyla; family Bovidae; genus Madoqua; species Madoqua kirkii. Next base: position 26,948 of record SJYC01061195.1, read on the forward strand.
TTTTTACAAAGTAAATGCTGACACATTTTGCAACAAGATGGACCTTGAGGATGTTACACTAAATCATATAACCTGGTCATAAAAGGACAAATACTGTTTGTATCCACTTATATGAGGTACTTAAGAGCGGTCAAATACTCAGAGACAGAAAGTAGAATGATGGTTGTCAGGGGCTGAAAGGAGGGTGGAATTGGTGAGTTACTGTTCAATGGCTTGAGAGTTTCAGTTTTGCAAGATAAAAAATGTTCTGTAGATGATGGCAATGACTATAGCACAATAATGAGAATGCCCTTAATGCCACTGAACTGTACACTTAAAAATGGTTAAAACGATAAATTTTGTTATGCGTATTTTATCACAACTAAAAAGGATTAAAAAAAAAAGAAAGCACCTTATTAATCACAATAAATTGTTCAGAAGCTAGAAAGCCCAACCCCTTAAGCTACTCATGTCATCTTACAACTTCAAAACATTTCTCCAGGCCATCCATTAACTAACATTACCAAATGCATCAAGGGCAAGCTGCAATAATTTAGAGATCAGAAACTGAGGCATTCTGCAATTAAAAATATAAGTCAAAAAGAGACAGGAGACAATAATGAGAATCAAGTCACAGTGCAAGAACCTAAGGGATCCTCCTCCTCGTTGTTGAAGAATTAAAAGAAATAAAAAGGGCAGAAATACAGGACATGAGAAGACATAATTACAATTACCACAGGAAAACATTGGAAAATAAAAAACAATTCTCTTTGATTGTAAAAATTCAGTGCTATACAGTTTTAAATCGTTAAATATGAAACTATTTAAACCTAAATAAAAATCCAACTCAAGTTCAACCTAGTTCAAGTGCCAACTGGCCAAAGTGCATTAAAGGAAAGAGCTTAACTATTCCTTCTGACAACCAAGTCACTAGCTTTGGTTTGCTTCTTTTATACCCAAGGAAACCAAAACCTTCTCTTTCAGATCACCAGGTCTTTCTTAAATGCCATAATTTATATTACACCATTTGACAAGGTATCTATCACAACCTGCTGACCCCAGATAGTAATCAATCTCTAGAACAACAGGAAATAAGCCTTCCTGGAAATATCTTGTGCAATGACTTGTTGGACCCTTTGTTTCTCCCACTGGACCTGTGCTATCTACATATGGCAGCCACCGGCCAACGCAGGTACTGGCCAGTACTGCATTAGAGGTAAGTTCCATGAAGGCAGGAAGTTTCTGATCTTTTCACCAGTGTATATCTCCCACAGAAACTACCAAACAGGAGGCTTTCGATAACATGTGAAATAAATATTCAACAGCGAAAGCAGCAAATGGAGAAGACTGATAGAACAGTGTATACAGATGGAGGGGGCTCATGGGCACTATAGACTCCCAGAGATTTAGGGTCAGATTTGGAAAAGCTAAAAGAAAACAAATGAAATTCCCAAAAGAAGTAGCAAAGAATTTAACATTCCCAAAAAGTGGACCTTGCTACCCAAAGTGTGGTCGACCCACGGGCCAACAGCACCTAGGAGCTTGTTAGAAATGAAGAATCTCAGTCCCTAACCCAGTCCAACTAAATTAGAATCTGCATTTTAAGAAGCAATTCTAATGCACGTTAAGTATGAGAAGCACCGGTCTATTTCTCTATCTTTCCAGAAGGAGCAAGTATTCTTCACTCAGCAAGTTTGAAAAAAAACACTGCATACAACTACATGTAAATCGACAAGAACCTTCATGAAAATTTCAATTAAAAGAACAACTGTAACAAACTTTGAAATCACACAGTAAGCTTCTCTCTACCCCTGCTACATCCCCATACTATAAGAAAATATCAGACACACACAGCATCTGTGGGCTCTACATACAAATATATACACACACACACACACACTCACAACAAAACATTACAAATATATATTACAACCTAGGGCACCTAACACAAGGGACCCCAGAAGAATACATCTACTTTCACTAAGAATTTTAAGCTCTATTTTAGTAGTAATTTTTAAGTGACAGGACTGAATGCTACGTTGCTATAATAATAACAAAAGTTCTGGTTATGAGAAAACTATCCTGATTATTCAATAAATCTACTTGAAACAAAATCATTTTACATGGAATCTGGGTCTCACATTTTTCAGGGGTGTGTTGATACTGTTCTTGTTCTTAATAAATTACAACTATTCAAACTAAAAACCAGTCCACCAAATGTAGAATCAATATAATATAGACGTAAAATTCAAGTTGTTTCTGATACTTTATCTGGAAGAACGAAATTTTTTTTTACCCCTTTACCCTTATCTTGGGAAACTAAGCTGACTAGAAATGTAAGAACTTTCTAGGTATTTAGGATTATGATTAATTACATTTGTCCCTTAAAAATTTTAGGTACTTTCCTAATCTTCTACCATGCCTTTTTATACCTTCATATATAATAAAAATTACTTTTTTAAAAGATTTTTCTTTAAAAAATAACAGGGATTGAAAAATGCTCTCAAAGTCTTCTTGGACTTTACTATGAAAATACAATTAGACTGAAACTTATGAATTTCCCTCATATTAAGCTGCATTTGAACAGGTTAAAAAGTACTGTGGAAAAGAAAACAAAATCTCAAGGGAAAAAGCCCGAGTTAGCTTTATGGCCTGGTCTAGAGGGAGTTTTCCATTCCTGCACTAGAACATTCAGTGGGCTGTATCTATTACCACTTTTGATGACTACTGAAGGATTCTTCCCCAGCTAAAGCTTTCTGGCTCCCTTGAGTATTGCAGACACTTGAGTATAGCAGACACACCCTAAGGTGACCCCCAGTAATCAGATTCATCCATACACTAGCCTCTTCCCTAGAGTTTGGACAGACTCTGAGACCTCCTTCTAGTCTACAAAATCTGGCAAAAGGGGACAGGATGTCACTCCCATGATTACATGGTATCATTAAAAACCCCAGCTCAGTCAGCTCCAATGAGATTCTCCTGCTGGCTTTGAAAAAACAAGCTGCCATGCTTCGAAAGGATCTATGAGAGGGCCACATGGGAGGTCCTAGCAATCGAGATAGGTGCCTGCTGACAGCTAGAAAAAAAAAAAAAATGGAGATCTCACTCTACTACCTCAGGGAACCGAATTACTGTCAAAACCCACACAGCGTAGAAGGGAAGTCCAAGCTCTACAAAGCACAGCTCTTCCAACAGCCTGACTGCAGCCATGAGACCCCGAGCAGAGAACCCACCCAGTGAAGCACGCCCAAATTCCCAACTCCAGAAGGTCTGTGGTTCCAAGCTGCTGAATTTGTGATACAATAATTTGTTACTAAGAAATAGGAAACCTTGGTATTGGTTACTTGAGTATCAGCAGACACTTATTTAACTAAGAACTGATTATTAGGATGAAGGCTAATTCCTGGAATTGTACTGTCTTATCTTTCCAATATGGAAATACATTATCAAACTTTAACAGTCCCTATAATCTTATATGGCCATTCACATTTTGGTGTGTGGAATTCTAATTCATTTTTTGTGGATTTCCAAGTTTTCTACCATGTTCTTATACCCTTCTTTCCCTGAGTTGCACTTTTATCCTTTATATGTCGATGCCACAGCTTGAATCCCTATTTGGCAAGCCACCCCGTGCCAAATAGTTGCTACTGCCTACATTCCAACAACCTGAGAAAGGGCAGTAAGTGGAGCAGACCTAATCTCCAAGTTCTAGCTAAGAGAAAAGGATAGAATAAAGAGAGCAGGAAGAATAGGCTTTTCACTGTTAATTTCTCCACCAGCCCTCTCCAAAACTGTCAGATTGTTAAAATGAACCAATAATGGACAGTGGTTGAGAAGGGTACTATTTTCCACTTACAAAAAAACAAAGGCAATTTTACAGAAATTAGGTAAAAAGCAGACATACTGCAACCAAGTAGAAATTAGGTATTATCTAGCACAAAATGTGCTAAGAAGACGTGAACGAAATCTGTCATCAATGTCAATCATTTATCAAAGGATACCCCACGCCAGACTTGCCATGCTCACAATCCCTCTTAGGCCCCTAAGCCACATTCAAATCATTACTTTGATTTCCCAGATATTTCAAACTCAGGAAAGAGGAGGTCCAGAGGCCTGACACAGGTATTCCAATCACTGGAAAAGACGGTGTCTCATGGTAAATTAAATTAGCAGTCTAATTTACAGTGCTTACAACGTGACTACCAACTAGACTCACTAAGGAGTAACTCCTGGAACAGCAGACTCATTCCCAGACTGTCACCGAGGGAAGCAAAGGACCACAAGAGACCCGGTTCACAGACCTACTAACATAGTAACTCTGAAACAGCTTTAAAAACAGCAACAAAGCATCTCCAAATCCTGTGTAAACACAGAGAAAATGAGCATATAAAAATAACTTCTCTTAAAATGTCTGTAAAAATAGTACAATATCCATCATTGAATCAATCACTGTATTCACTGAAACTAAGACACTGATTGTAAAACGCAACATTACTTTATAGAAGTATATGGGAAAAAACTCAATTTTGTCACATTAAATGATCACTGATTTTAAGACATACTTTGATTTCAGAGATGTTAAAAATGTGAAACAAAGGTACATCTCAGAATCAATGGCATACAGTGCTAAAAATGTATCCTCAGATTTAAATAAAGTAATACTGAGTCTCTTAAATTGACATTATTCATAATCAGTAGCACATTATTAAAGCTATTCATTTTTTTTTCACTTCTCATTTGAAATGACGAATGTAGTGGCACTTATGTTCATATCTGACAGACGTCTTGCACAAACTGTAAAAATGAGGGACTCCCATTTGAAAGTCATCTCACTTTCATTAGAGACCCAGACCAGGAGATGAGATAAACAAAGTCTACCTAAGTCAGATGACTGAGTACAGGGCCAGACTAAGAAGCAGCATTGGAGGTTTGAAGCCAGGTCTCTAGGACCTGTTCTTAATTACCATTTTTAATCCAGCACTACAGAGTAACACGGTTAATGGAAATCTCTGTCCATTTTCAAAGATGCCTTTTTATGAAATGATTCTCAACTTCCCTGGCAGAATACTGATGATGGAGAATTTGTTTGGCTAACCAATTCAACTACTGAACAGTTTTGCTTTATCTGAATGGCACACCCAACTTCTCAAAAACAAATGCTTCTCTGCATGCTCTGAGGAAGGGTGAAGGCCATAAAATATTACCTCATCAGCCACATGCCACCAAACACTAGCCTTACAACAGGATCCTGCTGTATGAGATCACTGGTTCTTTACAAAAGGCTCTGGGGATTACAGAACATTCCAAAACTGTTTAGCATTTGCTATACTCGGAGCTAGAAATTGTGATCCTCAAAGCTTGTTGCAAATATGTTATGCTTTGCTCTGACTGGCAAACCGGTGACTATTTGAGGAGTCAGTAAATAATCCATCCTCTCAACACATTAGTCCCTTTTGTCCTGGTTTCTTGCAAGGTAATTCACAGGGGAGTTGCCAGTATTATCTGGAGAGGATTCAAACATTAACACATTTGAGTAGGAATGGTTGGGAACTTCAGCTGTAGGCTCCATCAAAATATTTCTAGATGTCTCAATTACAGAATTCCTCATTGTATCATTCATTTCAATCACCTCAAAGTCCATTTCATTCCATTTTTCTGCACATCTTCTTCATTCTCTTCCTCATAGTCATTGAGCCCAGAGCTAGAAAGCAGAGCTTTCTGGTCCTCACTTTTCCTGTGTTCTTTTTGCTGACGATCAAGCGGCAAGGTGGCTAATTTGTACAGCACAGGAAATAAAACAGCAGTGGCTATTGATGACCCCAAAGAGGTGTACAAAACTACAGGCAAATCAGGGTATTTGCCCTGAAGAATTCCAATTACTGCAGGAATAGCCATTTCTCCCAGGGCGGCACCGACTACGAAAAATGCTGCAGCTTTCCCATGGATGGTCGTGTACTGCTCAATCCAAGACACTCCACTGGGGAACGTGGTTGCCATTGAGGCCCCATACACTGAAGATGCTATCCAGAGACAAACTGGGCTCTTGTTGAAAAGCACCAGAAATAAAGATGAAGTCAGGCTGCCAATGTTGCTCAATACAATCATGGTTCCAGGTTGTAAACAAGTAGCAAAAAAGATTGCCATGCCCCTGCAGGCTGCAAAGGTCCCCCAGAAGATGGAGTTCAACCCGGCCGCTTCACTTTCTCTCATGCCAGCATAGGTGGTTGCAAATGAGAAAACGTAAGAGCCATACGTTACCTCAGCGCCAACATAAAAAAAGAAGAACAGGAAAAGGAGACAGAGAAGGGCATTATGGTATTTGGCTCTTCGAAACCTCTGAGCAGATGCTCTTGCTTTTTCCTGCTTTGAGCTTTTCTTTAAAAACAGAGCGAAAAAAAAGAGAGCAACCACAAAAATATAAGCACCGATAACAGCGTAAGCCCACAGTAAATTCACATCGTCAGGCATCCCAAAGAGAGTTTCTGAGTCAGCTTCAGATGACTGGTTGAAGGCAGATTGGTTAAAGTCAGCCTCTGTGTGGTTTCCAGCAGGCACCGTCGTGCCCAGTGCCAATTTAGCCAGCAGTGGGGCCAGAAAGGCACCTAGGGCAAAACTGAAGTGTAAGGCCTGCATGTGTGGGGCTCCTTTGTCCCCCCAAACAGCCAAGATTAGGACGTTACCACTATCAATGAAAGACGGAGAATGATTTAATTGTAGTAACTTGACAAAAAAGAAAAAAGTTCATTACTATCAGAAAGAAATATTTTACATGGCACAAGAATTATAATATTCTAAGTTATCAACTGTGGCAACTAAGTCAACTCTAACTCACCAACACTACCAAGAAACTCTCAGCACTAGAACCTTGCACACTCACAAATGGAATTCTATAATCTAGTAAAGCGCTATCTCCTAGAGCTAAGTACATTAGCCCAAGGCTTTTTACAATACAGTTCCAATACCAGCTTTGAATACTCTGGCCACCTGATGTGAACAGCCAACTCATCAGAAAAGACTCTGATGCTGGGCAAGACTGAAGGCAAAAGGACATGAATTTGAGCAAACTCCGGGAGATAGTGGAGGTCAGAGGAGCCTGGTGTGCTGCAATCCACGCTGTCACAAAGAGGTGGACACAACTTAGAAACTGAACAACAATAATACCAGGCACAGGAGGGGTGGGGATAGGAAGGATATTTATATTTACTTACTTCTAAATATTTTAAATATATATTATCATCAGATAGTAGCCAAATAACCAAATTTTTCTATACTGGAAATCAGTAGCCACTTGAGGAAAATTATTTATGTATACAGCAGATGCAAAACCCATATTCAAAACCCTGACCACGACAGGATTCTGCCCGTTACAAGAACAAGTAACAAGTATGCCTTTTAATGAGAAGCATCAATATTTTTCTTTCTTTTTAATAGATTTGCACATAAACATACAATTCTATTCTGTAATTTCACAACCAAATTAAGCCAAGTAAAAAATGTTTCTCCAACCTATCAAATACCAAGGAAGAGGTGGAGAAAGTTGGCTTTAGGGGTGAACGAATGACACATACATTATTTAGTACATTTTAAAAAATAAAGATACATGAGGGCAGCAACTTTTGAAAGAAAAGGAAAAGGGAAATAATACACAACACAGGTTTCTTAGTTTGACAGGCAGAGTGCATTTTAAATTGGAGAGCTGCTTCTACGTTTCCTCAGCCATATAATGGTTCCAAACTTGGTTTCATCTGTTAATTCATTAATTCTTGCCACATTACAATGATAAAGACCAAGCCTGACTGAAAGCCTGCTCATCTGCACTGTAATCACCCACACTGGGGCCCCTCTCCTCTCTGGATACTGTAAATCAACAAACTCTTAAAGAACAAAACCCTCTGAATTCACTCTGTGGTTGGCTGCTCAAAAACAGGCACTCTACCTGGCAAGAAGGGTGGTACTGACTGGGAGACCCCATGAAAAACACAGTAGGTCAGTATCATTTTAGGGGACAGTACAAGTGACAATTTAACATTATCTGCTCTTTTTCTAGGGCTTCCCTGGTGGCGCAGAGGTTAAAGCGTCTGCCTGCAATGTGGGAGACGTGGGTTCAGTCCCTGGGTCAGGAAGATCCCCTGGAGAAGGAAATGGCAACCCACTCCAATATTCTTGCCTGGAGAATCCCATTTTTCTAGCAGAAAGACGCTACTCCCAGAGATGATAATGAAGGGCTCACTAACCTGTATCCAGAATGCCAATTGAAACACCAAAGATGGACATCATGACGATCAGCAGCACTGCGGTCTTACAAAATGGAACAAGAAAAAGACCAACTGTGGTAGCGAACATTGACACCCCTGAAAAGAAAGGTCAAAAGTCAGCTATGAAGAACACTATTTACGGCAAAGGGTCATAGATGAATATAAATATACTTCTAGTACTGCTAATAATCAAAACATACATTATACCACAAGGCAAAATTTTATAGCCAAACAGATAGCTCAAAAATTATTTATTTTTAACAACCTAAAGAGATTTTTAGATAAAGGTAAAAAATTAAATGCAATTACTATAGTAGTTTGTAGTAGAGATGTATTAAACAGTGGCACTAGTGGTAAAGAATCTGCCTGCCAATGCAGGAGACACAAGAGACACGGGTTCAATTCATGGATCAGGAAGATCCCCTAGAGTAGGAAATGGCACCCCACTTCAGTATTCTTGCCAAGAAAATTCCATGGAGAGAGGAGCCTGGCAGGCTACAATCCATGGTAAGCACATAGAGGCAGACACAACTAATCAACTGAGCACGCAGCACAAATATTTGTTTGAAGACTAGGGAGGGAAATGTAAGAAATACATTCTTTCAACCAACTATGGAAATCAGAGGGATTACTTACTCATTCACCAGCAAGAGTAATTATCTCCTTATTTCCAAAGCAGTTTTGTCACATTAATCCAGATTTTCTCTAAATATGTCAATTTATCCAAAAAAGAGTAAGTTAAAAGCTTTGCTATCTATTTTGAGAGTGAGGTGGAGAGGCTTGGGTTGATCATTCACAAGGAGCAGCTGGGACAAAAATTTAGCATTCATCATTTCACCCACCATCCCCTCCCACCTTTGTTCTCAGCCCAGTGTCTGAGAGTTTATTCTCATCTATGGCCCCAGAAGATCCGCCCTAAACACTGACAAACAGAGTTCTTTAAACAACTGGCATATGATCTAGCAGTGGTATCTAGACCACAGTGAAGGTCAGGAGGGCTAAGGATCGCTAACACACTAGTACTAATTTAAATTTCCAGAGGCATCCAGCCCAGATTCCAAGCAACTGCCAAGATGAGAGCGGGCAGCAGAGGAACCTGGCTTCCAGTGAGGATGTCTCAACACTACTTTTAAGCTGTCAACCATTCTGCAAGCCAGTATGTTTCATATTGAAAAGCAAGCTGTAAATTCCTTGAAAGTCTCAAAGAAGCTGAAACTGTCGTTTACTCACCCAAAAGGAGAAAATGATTCATACTGTCGAAAAGAACTCCACCAATCACAGAGCCACCCAGGTATCCGAACGCACGGCCCACAAAAATCAGAGAAAGACTGCTGATGTTGCGGTTCACATTCATTGCCAAGTCTTGAAACGTGGGTCCCAGTATAGCAACACTCATTCCCTAAAATTCAAAAGGACAGAAGTTTTTATTTACAATCATTAAAATAATGTCTATGTATGTGGTAGCTTTTTTCACTATTAAAACGGGAGGAGGGGACCTCAACGGACGGTACGAGATTAAGTTCCACAGTTAAATTCATAATGAACCTACTAATAGTACTGCTAGATCTACAGACTATTTCTGGTGTGTCAAATCCTATGGTTTTTCTCATCCTGACAACTCTCAAATTGAACTTTAAAAAAATTAATTCTTTTAGCTTTTTGGTGCAATTCGGTTTCCTTTTTGAACAATACCAGAAAAGATTACAGTATTTCTATTAACAGTAAAATGTAACATTAAAAAAACATTTTTGAAAGTTTTAAGCAGTCTGAAACACATTGCATGCACAGATAACACAAGAACTGTGATGCTAAAAATTGAAGTTTTCAAGCCATCAAAATAGTATCCCATTTTTGATGCTGTTAAAACAGCAGAACTGCTGGATGTACATAGGGTCCTTTTTTAAAACTATATGTATAAAACATGCAAGAAACAATCTGAATGTTTCCCAATCTACATTTTTCTTCAAAGAAAACCAAAGCCTCAGGGGTACAGTTTGTAAGGCTTTCTTAGACAATATTACATACACCTGCATGCACAGGATTTTAAAATAAAATTTTATTCAAAGACATGTAATTTTAGCAAAACTTAGGGGCTGCATTTGGCTTTCACAGGAAATTCGTTGGACACTTAAAAAAATGTTTCCAATCGGTCTACATTTCAAGAATAAGTGATTCTAATTGCACGACTCTGCCCTAAATGCTTGGATGTAGCCCCTCCCCAGGCACAGAGCTAGCTACTGATACAGGAAGGGAAGGCAGGGGTCCTGCTGTAACCAAATTAGTCCCACCTGCAACGCATTTAACGGGACGAGCGAGGGCGTTTGCATTGACTTTTATTCAAATACAAACACTCTTAAGAATCAACTGTGCCTCATGGAAAGATACTAAGCGGCCAGAAGTGAGAGCTCAGAGAACTCACCCTCCCAACTTCCCAAGACCCCAATATTTAAGACAAGCTACTAAGGGAAGTTTTCTGGAATAAAGTAACCGCCTTATTCCAGAAACGACGGCCAAGACGTTTGGCAAAAGGCTAAACTAGCCTTGCACTTTGTTCTAGGAAAAACATTCAAGGATCAGAAAATTTGTTTTACATAAGATTATAGGCAGACTAGGAAACATTATTCCTGGCTCAACCACTTAACCGGCAGTGTGGTCCGAAAAAGTCACTCTTCCTGTCTGGGTCTATTTTCTTATATGCAAGAATAAGGGGTTAATTCAGTCAAACGAAGACGAGAACCCAATAAAGCAGCTTTGTGCAGCATCTGGGGATTGGGTGAGCGGCTATGGACCTGGCGACCCCTCTTGCATTCTCCTGACCCCACAGAGGAGAGGTGGAAACGTTTGCTGGAACTGGATAACATTATATATTACGAAAATCTATTTTACACTTGACAATAATTCTCGAAAATCGTAATTTTGTGCCCATTTTACAGACTGCAAAACTGAGGCTCGGGCAGATGGATGAGCCCAAGGTCACGGAGTGTGCAAGCGTAGGAGACAAGAGCACAGAAGGCCGCGTTCTCTGCAGAACGTCTGCCCTCGTCTCGGTTTGGGAGGGTTCCAGCCCCGGCTCTCACCAGCCCCAGGAAGGCGGCACACAGGAGGACGGTGATGAACCAGCGCAGCATGCTGTCTGCCCGGCCGCTCCGCCGGGAACCCACCACTGCCTCTAGCTCATTCTCCGCCGGGGCCTCGGCCTGGAGAAGCCGCTGCCCGGCAGCCGGGGGCCCAGCCCCACAGGGTTCCAGTTCCAGCTCCATCGTGGCGGCTCCCGAACAACGGTCTCGCTACCGCTCGGCTTCTCAGTGGAGCTCGGGAACTCGGCACCCTGCCCCGGCTTCGTGCCTCCAGAGCCTGCGGTCCCGGCTGGCGCCACCTCCCCGGGGGTGGCCCTAGTACGGGTGCAGGAGTCGAACTTTGGGAAGCGCCGGCCGCCGCAGGCTGCGGCCGGGCGCCCTCCCTCACGCAAGGCGCCTGCGCAGATCACGTGGCGGAAATGTGGCCTCTCGCCAACCGCGGCCTCTCCCCAAACCGGAAGTTGATGTGGTTGCCCAGGAGACCCGACGTCTCTCTCAGGCCTCAGCGTCACACTTAGCTGAGCCCACAGAGGCCCTGCAGGCGGGCGCCCCGTGGCGGAGCAAGCTGAAGCTGCAGCTTGGGACGAGTTAGGAGGTAAGATGCAGCCGAGCCGTCACGAGGAATTGCTGGCCGAGAAACGCAAGGTATGGCTTCGCGCCCGCTCCCCGGGTCTCCTCGTGGGGCGGGCTGGTGGGGCAAAGGGAACCACTCAGGCCTCAGCGTCACACTTAGCTGAGCCCACAGAGGCCCTGCAGGCGGGCGCCCCGTGGCGGAGCAAGCTGAACCTGCAGCTTGGGACGAGTTAGGAGGTAAGATGCAGCCGAGCCGTCACGAGGAATTGCTGGCCGAGAAACGCAAGGTATGGCTTCGCGCCCGCTCCCCGGGTCTCCTCGTGGGGCGGGCGGGTGGGGCAAAGGGAACCGTAAGATCTCTCTCTTATACAAGTTACAAAAGTTCTGCCCTAGTTCCTTTGAGTTCTGCCGTTCACCTGTCACTCTACATTTGTTGAGCCACTATGTAAACTTCCACGTGTATGATCTCCATTGACCCTCTTAATAACACTCTAAATTCCATATTATCCTGGTTTTACATATAGGAGGGTGGAGTCATAGAAAGTAACAACTTGCCCAAGGTCAGTGAGCGAATCAGTGGCTGTTCATAAACAGTGTAATAACTAGCTCAAAAAAGGAATCTGGAGCCAAAGCTGCGGTTTCCAGCACACTCTCGCCCCAATCTCTACAAATATTTCCATTGTTGTAAGGAAGTGGAGCAGGGCATCGATTTGCAGAATCCTCGAATTAAGAAGACGCAGGTTCCTCCCTGGGTTGAGTAGATCTCCTAGAGTAGGAATTGGCAACCCACTCCAGTATTCTTGCCTAGAAAGTTCCGTGGACAGAGAAGCCTGGCCGGCTGCACCCCATGGGGTCGCAGGGAGTTGGAGGCGACTGAGCATTAAGCACTGGACTGGATAAGATTATACCAGCGGAAAAGGAGAAGCCTTCTATTCTGTATCCTACTTTAGTTTTTGTCTCCTTTTGCTCCTTGACCAGACAGACCAAACGTGTGTTTCTCTTTGTCGTCTGTCTGGAATATTCCTTTCCACCTAATTAATCCTTAGCTCATCCACGGTAGACTCCCATTTATACCACACCTGAGTGTCATCATTGCCCTTGCAGCCCAGCCCCATGGATTTGGTCATTAAGCACTTTCCCCATGTACATCAGAAAGTACAGGTGCTATGACTTAAGAGAACCTGTTTTAGATTTCAGAGTCAGGGAATATGTCTCTAAGTTTAATGGGGTTGAAACAAAAGGCATATATATATATAATATATATATTATATTAAATATATATATATTAAAGAGAATAAGATATGATATGGGAGAGGTAGGTTAGGTCCAAATTGCTAAGGGCAAATCCAGATTGCCTCCATTTCTTTCTCTTTTCCTTCTGAGACTCTTAATGACTTACACTTTAGACCTTTTGATAATAGTCACAAAGGTCCTTGCTGCTCATGTTCCTATTTTTTTTTTTGCAGGCGTTTTCTCCACCTCCACTCTTGAGTTTTGGAGAAGGCAATGGCAACCCACTCCAGTACTCTTGCCTGGAAACTCCCATGGACGGAGGAGCCTGGTAGGCTGCAGTCCATGGGGTCACTAAGGGTCGGACACGAGTGAGCGACTTCACTTTCACTTTTCACTTTCATGCATTGGAGAAGGAAATGACAACCCACTCCAGTGTTCCTGCATGGAGAATCCCAGGGACGGGGGAGCGTGGTGGGCTGCCATCTATGGGGTCGCACAGAGTTGGACATGACTGAAGCAACTTAGCAGCAGCACCTCTTGAGTTTAGATAAGCACTGTTAATTTCTCTATCTTCAAGTATGTTGCACCCATCCAGTGAATTTATTTCAGTTACTGTACTTTTCAGCTCAAAATTTCCACCTGATTCTTTTTCATAGTTTTCTTTTTCTCTGCTAAAGATGCCTATCTTTACATTCATCTTTACCTCCTGGGGCATATAACAGCTGCTTTAGAGTGTTTGAAAATTCCAGCAACTGTGTTATCTCAGAGTTTGTGTCTATTGCTTGTCATTTTCCCCTTGGAGTTTGGTCACATTTTCCTAGTTTTTTTTTATGACAGGTAATTTTCTATTGGACATTATGTCAGTTACACTGTGCTGACTCTGAGTCCTGTTAAAATCCTCTGGAGAATGTTTATTTAAGCAGGCCATCGACCTGGTTAAGTTCAGGCTGCAAGTTTTCTATAGCCTTCTGTGGGTGACGGTGCTAGTCTCAATTCAGTTGTCAAAGCCCGGCTGTGCTGCTCTGGGCCAGTCCTGAACACGCAGCACTCCCGGGTTCATCTGAGACTTGGGCAGTGCTTTACCCCCGCAGACTAGTCGCAGAGCTGTTGCTGTGCTGCTCCGGGTCTCACATGCACAGGGGCAAACCCAAGGGGCTTAGGTGGTTCATACACAAAATTTTAGGTGTCACCTTTTCTAGCTCTCCCTTCCTCCCCTCTCCACTCACTTTCCAGTCCATAGAGTCTCCATTTCTCAGTTCGTTAGACCAGAAAGATGGGGTTTCCATCAGAGTTTTAGCTACTCGGAACACAGCTACAAGAAAAAAAGCAGGGAAAGGCAGGCAGTATTGCCTTGCAGGTTTCTTTTCTCTAAGTCTTGATTCCTCGCTCCTTTGTTGACTTTTCACAGTCCTCAAGTACTTTCTCTTGTATTTCATCATGAGTGGAGATGGGCTGGAGCAGGCTTAGGATGCCAGCACTGAACCAGCACTCTGCCTCCCTGTCTTCAATCTGCAGAGTCAGCTGAGGTGTGTCACCTCCTCTAGGAAGCCTCTTCTGACCCTCCTCTTAGTCTCTGCTCTGTTTTAGTTCTCCTCTGACACATAAATAGGAAAATTCTGTGTGAAGTAGCCAGTGGCCTATTAGAATTATGCATAAGTCCATAAATACAGAATTTTCCTATTTATGTGTCAACTTCCCTTTTATACCAGGAATGCCCAAAGGAAGGTGATTATGTCTGATTTAGTCTTTAGCATAGTGCCTGGGACACAATATGTCTTCAGTAACTGCTGAATGTGGTAGACTTTTTCTGAACAGCCTAACCAAAAATCTGAATTCCTGTGTAGCCACGCTACCCCTAAATGTTCTCAACATTCTAGCTTGTGTTACAGTTGTTTCAACACTTTTTAGTTCCCTAGGAGATCATAAGCTTAGTGAGACGGAAACTATGGGCCTTACGTCTCTCTCTCCCCTGTGGCATTGCATTATATACTTTATAAATATTATATAATTGAATTGAGGGTTTTTTTAGTTGTTGTTCTGTCACTAAGTTGTGTCTGACTCTTTGCGACCCCATGGACTGCATCACTCCAGGCTTCCCTGCACTGAGGTTCAGTAAACTAATTTTAAAGTTAAATGTTTTAATTCACCCTAATTAAACATCAGCATAATTTTTTTTTTTCCTCCAAGGGAAAGATCTGCTTTTTCATTCTACCCACTTCAGTCCAGAAAGCAGCAGGATATTTTTTCCACTTGCCTCCAGAGGTCACTCACCACCATTTTTTAAAAAGAGGTGATTAAAATAGGACATTGCTTCATGCAGGCTTCTCTTTAGACCGTTACTGAGGATAGTTTTTTTTTTCGTGAGACAATTTAAGAAAAACAAAAACATTGATGGGCCTTTCTTTAAATAAATGTAGTTTTGATTCCCTTGGGGGGGGGAATGGATATTTTACAACATCTATGACAATTTATGAAGAAAATAAATATCTGGGTCTTAGTGGCTAGTAGGATACTACCTTGGCATATTTGTGAAATGGCAACAGGGAAGCAGATTTTTCATCTTTCAACTTAAAATTTTACTTTGGACAAGAATGAGAAATTGGATTATGTTTAGGGACTATATATCACTATTAGGACCTATTTAACCTTTATTCTCTGGAAGGACCATCCTTTTTCCTTATGAGATAAGTTTCATCAGTCCTTGAAGTATATCATGAAAAAGTAGGTGTCATCATAACTATTTCTGTCAGTACACTAAACGATCATTCTTTAACCTCATCACTAAAAGCCCAGCCTGTTAAAACCAACTCAAAGATTTAATTTCAGTAAGATAACTTTCATGTTTGTGCTATGTATTTTGAAGTTAGAAATAGCATTGAAAGGACCTAACATTGGTGTCTGTTTGATGGAATTAACTTATTAAAAATCAAAAGTTACTAATTCTTAATTTCTTTTTAAAAATATAAACTTAATTTTCTCTAGCTAGGTGCATTGTAACAGGGCTGCAGGACTCTGAAGCCTGCATGATGGTCTCCTAGCCTGTACTGATCAGATTAAAATCTTTGCTGTACTGTACTATTATTAGCCAAAATCAATATATCAGGAAAATAAAAACAAAGCAACCGAAAGTGAGAGTATGGCTACTGTAGACTCTGCAGAGAAAACCAGGCTAACATATGCACCACAACTACTGAGCCCCCACTCTAGAGAGAACCCAGCTCCTAAGCCCTCATGACATACCTACCGAAGCCCAGGCTCCAAAACAAGAGACACTGGTGCCCCACAGCTGGAGTGTAGCCCGCACACAGCAACAAAGACCCAGTACAACGAAATCTTAAAACTTAGTAAAAAAAAAAAAACTTAATTGGCAGTAAAACCTGACCCAAGCTGATCTGAGACTGTTTATGATTTTTTATTTATTTAGTGGGAATGTGATATTAATGTTTGATTATGTATCCATTGGGAGTATTATGTAATCAACAATATATTGCTATAGTACCTTCCCATAATTTAAAAAAAAAACAAACTGGACTCTGAAACATGTGCAACCAAGGCTGCCAGAGAAGGGATTATAGACCTATATTTCCTTTTTAAAGGTGATTTTACTGTTAAACATGTAGAGAAAAGCACATGCTCACACATATACACATGTACACATACCAGTTAAGCTACTACTTCTTGGAGCGTATAAAACCTTGAAGCACTTTCCATATAATTCTCAGCTGACAAGTAGTTATTACTAGTCCCAGTTTACAAATAAGGAAACTAAAACCATTTGCAAGGCTTAACTATTTTGTCCAACCACTAACACAGAATATCAAACAGTATTGTCATTCGTAAGACTTTTTAAAATTTCGGGTTCTGCCGGTAGGCGATTTCGGATTCGTATAGGGTTGCTTTATTCCTCCTTCTAACAAATGCTTAAGTGCACAGTACATCACTGTTAATGGCGGGCACCAGAGCAGTTGGGGTAGTTCTCATATATTTTGGAGATTAACCTTTTCTCACATATATGGTTAGCAGATGTTTTCTCCCATTCCATAGGTTACCTTTTCACCCTGATTGTCTTCCTTGCTGTGCAGAAGTTTTTTACTTGGATAAAGTTGCACTTGTGTATTTTTCTTGTTGTTGCCTGTACTTTTGGTGTCCTATTCATGGAATCACTGAATTCATGGAATTCATGGACAGTACCAAGACCAATGTCATGAAGCTTGCATTTTGCTATCGTTTGTGTTATTCGGAAAGAAATAATGAAACTGTCTTTCACATTAGGAAAAAATTGTTATACCTTCCAGGAAATAGTAAGACAGTTTTCAGACTTTTCAGAGTGCCTTATGTCAGAAGGATGCTATTATCTTTGCCAACTTTTCACCATGCTTCCCTGTAAAGTGGTCACTTAATTTTGATGGTTTCATTGCTTGATTAGAGAAAGACATGTTAACAAAATGAGCATGCAGTAACTGTTCATTTGTGGGCAAAGATATAAAAGCCAACTTGAAATATTCAATTGAATATTGATACTTCTCTATAATTAATGAAATAAAGACTAAATAAGTATATTCTTATAGACAAATTGCTATGAATGCCACATTATAGATACAGACTTAAGTTGTGTTAGAGAACTTGAGTACTGACTCCTCAAACACCATGAGTGCCATTCCTTTGATGATTTTCCAAAATGAAGACCCACTCTTGGTAAAGTTCTAACTAAAACAAAACGTAGCGATCCCTTGAGTTACATAATAGTTCATGTTGTCGGCAAATTTGGTGTCTAATGAAACTGCAAACAATTTTGTGTTTACATGTACAAGAGAGTTAGAATCTAAGCTCAGATACTTAAAAACAAGCTTTTTTCACTCAATAGTACTTAGCAGGACATTCAAAAGTTGACAGTGTGTGGGACTATGCAACATTGTATCCAACCATATACATGCTAGGGTGTCTAGCATCTCTGACACCTGATCACTAAATGACACCCTCACAAATCTCCAGAGTACCCTCTGGGTACAATAAGGCTTCAGTTGAAAACTACTCATGTCAAATATCAGCCTCAAAGCATGGCAAATAGTGTTCTCTCGCAGGGGCGACAGAAGACAGTAACATTTCTGTTGTACGCTATTAGGATTCTAGATGCAGTATTCTTTTACAAGGTGCTTCATATTAAAAGTTCGTACATGGTAAGAAATTCACGTATGAACTACCTTTGTTCTTAAGCTTCCAAACATTTATAGACATACAGTGATCAAGGATGGCTAGGTGGCAGAACTTCCCTTACCAGTGAAAGCTGCTTGCTGTCTAGTCTAAAGAGATTACTCTGTTTAAAAACTATGATAATGTCACCTGGGACAGGTGCCTTGAAAAAAAAGTTTCCTTCTCCTTAAGCCCCATGACAACCATTCTCTATTGCCAGTAGGTCCATCAGTTCAGTTCAGTCACTCAGTTATGTCCAACTCTTCGAGACCCCATGAATCGCAGCACACCAGGCCTCCCTGTCCATCACCAACTCCCAGAGTTCACTCAGACTCACGTCCATTGAGTCAGTGATGCCATCCAGCCATCTCATCCTCGGTCGTCCCCTTCTCCTCCTGCCCCCAATCCTCCCAGCATCAGAGTCTTTTCCAATGAGTCAACTCTTCGCATGAGGTGGCCAAAGTACTAGGTCCATAACAAAGATCAAATCTCAACATGATTCACAGGAACAGGTACACACTGTGATCCAGGAGGACCTAGCTTGCACATCAAAATAATTGCAATGGGTGGGTTGCCATTCCCTCATACTTCAAAAATCAGAGTTTACAGATTTAATGTGAAAATGAAGCTATAAAGATATTAAAAGGGATTTTAAAAATATAGTTACATATAAGGGTAGGCCTTACTAAACATATAAGCAATGAGAGAGTCTATAAAAGTGAAAACTTTAATTTGTAAAAAAAAAATGTAAAAAGACAAACTGGGGAACTTTTACCAGTGCTTATTAGAGTCTCACATAATATATGAAGAGTGCTCATAAATCAATAGGCTTCCCTGATAGCTCAGTTGCTAAAGAATCTGCCTGCAATGCAGGAGATCTGGGTTTGACCCCTGGTTGGTAAGATCCCCTGGAGAAGGGAAAGGCTATCCACTCCAATATACAGTATTGTTATATACTGTTTATTGTATATGTATACAATATATTGTATTTGTATATAGTATTGTATATCCATTATACAGTCCATGGTGTTGCAAAGAGTTGGACATGGCTGAGCGACTTTCACTCACAAACCAATAAGGAAAAGAGAAGCCCCTCAATAGAAAAATAGACAATGGATAATAATATAATACACCAAAGAAGCAATGCCATGGCTGAGAAGCTTATGAAAAAATATTTACACTAATTAGTCATAAAAATGCAAACACGGACAAATACCGTATGCGTCCACTATATGAAGCACCTGGCATGATCAATAGTAAAGAATCTGCCTGCAGTGGGGGAGACCTGGGTTTGATCTCCGAGGTGGGAAGATTCCCTGGAGGGAGGGCATGGCAACCCACTCCAGTATTCTTGCCTGGCGATTGCCCTGGACAGAGGAGCCTGGCGGGCTGCAGTCCATGGGGCCACAAAGAGTCGGACACAACTGAGCAACTTGGCACAGCACAGCACAGCATGATCAGATCCACAGAGACAAGGAGAATGGCGGTTGACAGGGACCGAAGGGAGGGAGGGACTGGGAGTCAGTGTTGAATGGGTGCAGAGTTTCAGTTTAGGATGACTGAAGCATTCAGGAGATGGCTGGTGACGGTTACCTGACGGTGTGGGTGTACTTAATGCCTCAACACACTTTAAAATGGTTCAAATGGTAAATTGTATGTTAAGTAGATTTTATCGTAATTGGAAAACAAACAAAAACGGAAATTTACAATGAAGGTTTTTTTTAACCTATAAATTTTTCATGTTTTAGGATTTTTAAAAATAATCCTAAAAATAATAAGCATACCTATTGTTATAAAATAATCACACTCAGTGTTACAAAGGTACAGAGAAAACATGTGGTAATGCAATTCAGTAAAACAGTAAAAATCAAAAGTACTTGTCCTTCCACCTAGAAATCCCACTACTAGGAGTCCACCCTAAAGGAAATAAAGATGAGCATAAAAATTTAGTGATTAGTTTGTTCATAACAGGAGTGTTTATTATTGTGGAACAATGAAGCTACTCCAGATAGCCAATAATAGAGTTGCACCAAATTAACTGTTCATCTGTCTCATGAGATAATTGTGCACCCATCAAAAAAAGAATATGTAGAATTTTATTAACTGATGTATGTGGTAATCTTCTGCTATTATGCCTTCCCAGAATCCATTCATCCCTTTTTCAGACAAGAGAACCCCAGTTTTCTTAGAAGGGAGCCTACTTCTCTCGTTCCATGAAGTGGGTTGAGCCCCAGCCAGCTTCAGGTAGCCTGAGGCTGAGGCCTGGCTGAATTAGCATATTCCGTCTTCCAGCCTCAATGATGGGTTTAAAGCTGGGCTCCTGACCTATGTTGGACCCATATGTTTCAGCCCCAGGAATTTGTCCAAAATATTGGATAAGAGAAGCTGTTTTTTTTCCTGCTGGAGTTGATGAGAAGGATAGCTTAGAGTCGTTGGGAAGAATTAAGTTTTTATCTGAATTAATCCTACAAGAAAATAAGGTAGTCAGGAGATGTCACAGGCTATAGCTCCCAAGACGTCCTTTGACCCTAGATCCTAGCCGTCTGATTTCAGACTGCACCTGAACTTTTCACCCTTTGACTTAAGCCAGTTTGATTTTTTTTTTTAATTGACAACATAATAAAAACTCAGAAAGGTAGAAAAGTGTATTGGAAAATTGTATGTTTCCTCAATTTCACAAAACATTTTCACAGATAAAGAGTCTTAAGGGACACATTCTGTAATGATACAGGCAGTTATCTGTGGATCAGGGGATTGTCCCTGCTTTTTATTCTTGTTTAATGTCTGAAGACGAGCTTTTCTCTTTCTATAAAATTAGAAGGCTTTCCATGAGTGTCATCTTTGACTCCATCAGGCCAGCATCATAATTTAGATTTACAATATATACAGGGGCCTATCTTTAGCCAACTATCATCTGAGTCTCTGCTGTTACAAGGTTGAATATGGGGGCACACTCAGTGCTTCTAGGATGCCACTGCCCCTCCTCAGTGGATGGAGGTGGGAACACACGTATGAACACAACATCTGCACATGTGCATCTACGTGCACGTGTTGTGCACAGACACTGGAGCTTGCCGGTCCTAGTCCGTCACTGCCGTGTTTATTCCAGCCTTCCACCTCTCCAGATATGTACCTCCCTTCTCCTGTGGTAGAAACCTGTCTCCTTTGATTTGCAATCTATTTACTTACCTGTTCAAGCCCCATTGTTGTTGTTTATTCACTAAGTTGTGTCCAACTCTTTTGCGACCCCATGGACCCCACCAGCTCCTCTGTCCACAGGATTTCCCCGGCAAGAATACTGGAGTGAGGTTGCCGTTTCCTTCTTCAAAAGCCCCACATATAGAATCAAAGCACCCAACTCTGTGGGTCCTCTCCTTTACTTGGGGCCAGCCAGGTTCTCCCCAGTCCTGATCGTGGTATTGCTGCCTCACTCCAGCCGCACTGGCTGAGTCCTCTAGTGAGATATTCCTAGGCAGAGGAAGTCAATATGCTAATACTAACATGTTTGGAAACCATTCATGTATTCAACAAGTAATTGTTGAGTACTTACCCTATGCCAGGCTTTTTTTTATTATTAGTTCTTTTTTCAGCAGGTGGGGATCATAGAAGTGGGGGAAAAAATTCTGGATATAGTTTGGAAGTAGAACCAGTAGGGTTTGCTAGTAGGCTGGAAGTGGGTGAGAGACGAGGACTTAAGGATAATCCAAAGTTTTTTTCTCTGAACAACTAGCAAAATGAAGTTGTCATTAACGGAAATGAAGAGAGCTGCAAAAGATGCAAGTCCAGGAGAGCAGCATATCAGGAGGTCAGTTTTGGATGAGAGAGAGATATGCTCCATCTGCATTTAGATGGTAATTCAAGTCATGAGAAAGGGTGAGACCACCCAGGGAGTGAGCGGAGATAGAGTAGGACAAGGTTCAGAGACTAAACCATGATGGATTCCCAGCATTAGAGGTTAGATGAGCAGGACCCAGCAAACCCAAATGAGAAGGAGTGGCTAGAAATCAGAGACTAACCAGGTAGGTGTGTTATCCTGGAACGCTGATTCAGAGATCAGGAACGGATTCCCTGTGACACATGCTGCTGATCATTTGAATAAAACCAGGGCTGAAAAATGACTATTTGATTTTGGGGTGTGGATGTCAGTGGTAGCTTTGAGATGGGCAGGTTCAGTGGAGTGGCAGGGGCAAAATCCTGCTAGAGCAGATTCAAAAGAGAATGGTAGAGATGAAATTGGAGACAGTAGGAACTGCTTCAAGAACTTTTTTTTTTCTGTTGTAGATACGTGGAAAGAAATGAGGCAGTAGCTGCAAGGGGCATGTGAATTTAAAAGAAACCTTTCCCACTCCACAAACCCACCTCTACCACCAAAATGCAACAAAGAATAGCATGTATATGCATATGCCCATGGAAGTGATCCCGTAGAGGGGAAAAACTGATGTTAGAAAAGAGGAAAGAGATAGTTTGAGGAAGGAAGCTGGAAGTGTTTAATTTGGGGTTGGGGGAGATATGGGACAGCTAGTGAACTGAATATTCAGGGAGATTATTGGAGTTTTGCCAGACCCAGGGTTAAGGGTTAGAAAAAAATGAAGTAAAGACTGAAGAGATCTGATTGGTCGAGAGAGGATGGGGATTGGGAGGGGAGAAGTTAATGGGAAGAAGATCTCAAAGTTGAGGAGCAGGCCGAGGGAAGTCAGCGAGAATGAATGATCAGCTGTGGTAAGGACCGGGATATTGGTACTGAAGGTTCCAAAGATGAAGCAACTTCCAGAGAAGACAAGGTTCCAAGTGTCTCTGTTAAGTCTGAGTGAAATAAAGTTGCTCCATATGAATACTGAGCATTGAACCAAAAGCCATGTGCTAGAGTGATGGGTGTGTAGGAGAGGCTGACAGGTGACTGAGACAAGGACGGGTGGCAGGGCGGATGCTGAGCATGGAAGCCAAGGGGGCCCTCTTATATTGTAGACCATCCTCTAGGGTAGTGAGTTTCCTGTTTCTGTACGTTTTAAGAAAACACTGGTGACTCTTGAGGGTTTTAAAAAAGAACTTTTGAATTTAGATTCATTTGTAAGAGACTACCCCATGGGGAAAGGAGCTGGCAGGATGCCGTCCATGGGGGTCACAAAGAGTTGGACATGACTTAGCAACTAAACAACAAGAGAATTTTAAACCCTAGAAGTATGATTCTATGATAATTCTTTGAGTTACACCTCTAGAAAATTTGTTTTCTATATACATTAGAATTCTTTTTTTTTCCTATAAAAATTATTTTCTCAAGAGAGTGAAGTTTACCCTGCTTAGGATCGCCTGCACATCTGGTACTTATTTGCAGGCATATAAATAATTAATAGATTCAATGACATATTGCAAATTTCACATTGATGTATAAAATGTATTTAGCACCATTAAACATCAATAGTGACTTGCTTTGTAGTTAGGTCTTATCAAATAATAAACATCCTCTGACTGCAATCAGTTTTTCTCCAAGTGGGTAATCCATTATAGTAGGAAATTAAAAAAAAAAAAAAAAAAACCTCCGGCCTGGTCTTGATAACCCCCTGAAATTGTCAGTGAGAAATAGATCACTTAGTACCAGCTGAATTTAATAAGTTTATTCAGCATAAGTAAAAGAAGCAATAATTTAAGTCAACTGCAAAAAAAAAAAAAATGTCAAATAGAAATTCTTTTTGGACTGTCCAGTGCTTGTGGTTTATGTCTACCTCCCCTAGAGAAATAACAATACCCAAACACACTTGAAATACATACAAGAAGCGTTAAAAGCATACAGCTTACTTCTTTTATTCAGTACACACTATTTCCTTCCCTTTAGTCATTTTTCCTCCCCCTCTCCACCTCCCCAGGGAATTTCGTAAATATAAGCACAAAGCCTTATAGACATTTGCTAAAAAATTTTTATTAACTGAGAATATATCACATTGTTTCACAGTAAAATGATTTTATCCTCCAAATGATTACAAAGCTTTTTTTCATTAAAAAGATTTTGGTTATCTATATTAAATTGAACATTATAAAAAAAATCAATGATAATTACACTCTTTAAAAAGAAACACAAAATTTTTTAAAAGGCAAGTACTAAACACTGCACACTGATCAAACCCAGCATAACCATTTCACATACACGACCTATATTTAAACAAGTACTGTGCCAAAAATGGCATCCTGTGTAGACAGGGCAGAGTCACTCTGCAGCACGCACTCGGAATAATCTGGTGTCTAAGGTCAAACATGTTTTCCTAACTTTGAAAAATATGCAAAATAATTAAAAAATTAGTTTTCAGTTAAACATTAAAACAAGTTGACAAAACAAAGTGTCTATCAGGAGACACTTAAAATATCCAAGCTCTCTCTCAGTAATACTGCAGGGTTCAGTCTGTCATAGCTCTAACTTTCAAGCTAAAATAAACTGGCAGGAGAACAGAATGACAAAATGCAGATTTATCAAGCATCAGGCAATGCCTTAATAATGTTTTAGTTCTCAAACCACAGTATGATAACAGTTACATGAGAAGTTATTACAAGGGGGTACTTCATCTCACTCCACTGTACCCTTTCTTTTTGGGTATAGCTGGCTTCAGCGTTGGGCTGGTTTCGGCTCTACAGCACAGTGAATCAGTTACACATAAATACATTCGGCTTTAGACTTTTCCCATATAGGTCATTATAGTATTGAGTAGAGTTCCCTGTGCTATTCGTAGGTCCTGTGTTATATACAGTAGTATGTACATGTCAATCCCAATCTCCTCCCTCTATAACTTCTGATTAACAGGCCCTCATTCTCTTACATACAAATCATGTTAACAGCAGAATGGAATTATCATTAGTTAACAGTGAATCCAGTATATTCCAGTAGATTCTAAATGTTTGGTTTTCCTAATTAGAAAAACGATAATATTTTTCTAACTTATATTTGTAATATCTTCACAAAAATAGAGTTAAGGCAACATCTATAAAGACAGCAAAGTTAAATACAAATCTGTGGTCCCCACTTGCTCTGAATCCTACTCACAGGTACGTCAGACCCTCATTCTCTTACATACAAATCATGTTAACAGCAGAATGGAATTATCATTAGTTAACAGTGAATCCAGTATATTCCAGTAGATTCTAAATGTTTGGTTTTCCTAATTAGAAAAACGATAATATTTTTCTAACTTATATTTGTAATATCTTCACAAAAATAGAGTTAAGGCAACATCTATAAAGACAGCAAAGTTAAATACAAATCTGTGGTCCCCACTTGCTCTGAATCCTACTCACAGGTACGTCAGGGACTCAGAGACCTGCATGGAATCTGGGGTCGAGTTCTGGTGCGGGTCACACAGTCAGCCAGGACCATGATGCTGAGCCAATCACAGGTCTGAGATTTCCTTGATTCTGACCCAGACACAGTTGTTTCTAATCTAATTTATTTATGTTAAATCTGAAAGATGGACAGTGATACTTTACGTCAGGTTTCGTTTTTGGTCGTTTTTTTTTTTAAGTAACTCATTGTCCAGGTTTTAAGATTGATGGCTCCCAAAACTCTAAGCCCAAAAAATAGCTTAAATTATCTCCTTAAGCCCAACAGAAAGCTATTTTGTGTGTATGTGTGTATATAATACAGACACACACACACACACATATATATAACTATATATATAATAAAATATGACTTTTTTTCACATAAGAGTTATGGAATACTTTGAATAGCTAACTTCACCTAGCAACATTGACCAGGGACTTTTTCTTTAGTCATTGCCTTTGTAGGCTGTGTTCATCAAGTTTGCATTTGGTGATCATTTTTTTGAGTTTTGTACCCTAATGCCTTCTGTATTAACAAAAATTACATGTTTTTTAGTAGATTTGAACTCAATAATTCCTTTATAGGAAGGATTTTCCCTCAGGTATATATATAAAATGTAATATGCATAATAGTGCCAGACATATATATTTCCTATTGAATTATATATATTTAAAAAGAAAAAAATTATTTTGCAAAGAACATGAAATTTAGCACCAATCCCAATCTAATCTTTTTCTGGTAGAAAAAAAAGGCACCAAATACAGTCAGTTCATAGGCTGGGGTGAAAATACAGCACTTGATAACAAACCCTGGGTCTCCTAGGCTGGGATGAGAATACAGCACTCAGTAAGAAACCCTGGGTCTCATAGGCTGGGGTGAGAATACAGCAGTCTGGATAACAAACCCTGGGTCCCTGAAATAATATTCCAGTATAGGCTAAATTATGACAGATATGTTGACCTATCACTGTCTTGCACTGTAGAACCTACTATAGAAGATTACACTTGGTGAAGATAACAGAAAAGGTTTATATGTTTACACACATATTTAACAGATTCACTCTTAATAACCAACAGATACTGAAAATATTATCTGATATTGATTTCTAAATGTTGTTTTGTGTAGAGAGTGATATCACATGCATGCTTAGTGACATTGAACTCCAAAATACTCTTCTAACAGGCCACCGTACTGAAAGGTGAGAAACCTCTTTCATTAGATTGGGAACTTGTGGATTAATCCCTACACTATCGCCACACTCAGTGGTAGCATTTTCAAAAACTCCAGTAAGACGAAAACTCATTGCCACAGTCCCTGATCCACTTGGAAAGGAGTGCTTCTTACGGGAGTTTAACGTGGAAGCTATCAGGCTAAGGCACAAGCATATAGTGTATTGTCAGTGATCATCCACCTTCCTGCCAAAGAAAACATGAAAACAGACCTCATCGTCAAGGTGCTGGTGTAATTTGTACAAGCCATTCATGATGTATTTTAGCAACTGTTCATTATTGTATATAGGCTATAAGGTTCATCTTTTTTTTTTTTCTTTTTCAGATTATCCACAGGCCATATTAGCTAATATTCCATTTTTTTCCCTTTTAAATACTATTTATAGGAACAAAACACATTTTGTTTTACTGTATTTCAACCCCCTTTAACAGCCTGTTAGTCTCCAGAATCACCATTCACTCACTGATTATGCAGGAATTGATTACGCTGGGTTTTTAGGTAGACCCCGAAAGCTGAGGTAGGTGGGCTGCCATGACAAAGCTCAGTGTCATGATCAAGCACTTGAAAAGGTTTCATTTCATTCTTACGGTCTTTCCAGCATACTAATAAAATACAGAAGCCTTGTTTCATAAATGAGGTAGCCTCCTATTTTATATCTGTCAAAAAAAAATAGTACCATGGGAAATTTCCTTGAATGTATAGAGGCCAAGGTAATTAATGTTTACTTTTTAAAATTATTAATTTTTAAAGCTAAATCAGGCTACTGTATCCCAAATATCAAGGTTTGAGTGATTCAGAGATGTGGCAATGAACTGTCTCATGGGTCCTAAGCAGTCATCTGATAAAAATCCCTGTTTACGGCAGTTTGGTAATAATGAGTCTATGTTATGTGCAGGCTTCATTCTTAGCTATGGGGATTTGGCCCTTTATTCTTGAAAATTGTAACCTATCACTTGCAGTGTATTTTTGAAACAAAGGATGAATCTCTGTCGACAAGTAAAGTGGTAAAACATGGCTGTGACTATCACACACTCGGTGAGCCTGGAAACTGTCTGTTGCTGTTGTCTACCTTATTATTTGCTCCCTCCTTGCAGCAACAATGAAGTTTTCAGCTTGAAAACTCGTGAATAGTTTTAAATATGTATTTAAATTATTCACATATTTTTAAATTTTGGAGCTAATTTGCTCATACTTTCCATCCATATCTCTAGACGCCGGGAACTTACCCTCATACCATTCACCATAAATTGTAACCCAGGCCTAAAGCAGATTCATGAGAGACTGTATCCCAGAGGCCTACTAGATTCCCAGGCATCCTCCAGGGTATGTTCTCAGGACTACAATTTAGCAAAACTTTAATAGATGATGAAAATCAAAGTAAAAAAAGTATGCTCTGAAAATATTTTAAGAAGTTGACATACTTTCCTCTCAAAGCATGTACCTGAAATATTTAAAGTTTTATATGTTAACACAAAAGTTGACAATTACATGAAACTCTTCCCCTCCCACCCATTATGATTTTTTTCCAGTGTACCATGAGAACTCTAAGTTGCAAGCTGAGAGCAAGCCATTCTCTAGGTTACACAAAATTGGATGGGGTTCCATCCTCTGAAATCACCAGGACCAGTAAGTACTGCAACTAAGCAACCAGTGGAACTAAGCAAGGAGAGTCACTGACTCTTCGGCAGGTTTTTGAAGGACATAGGGAAGAAAGGGCGAAAGAACGATAAGGACAGTATGAAAAGAGGCATGGAAGGGCACGAGAGCTTGCCCCCGGGAGTCTTCAGTCCCGCCCACGCTCTAGGGCGCCTACCTCTGATCTCTTAACACACTTTCTATCCAGCCTTCTTCATCATCAGGTTATCTGAACATGGGACAGCTTACAAATAACAGTGGCACGTATTTAAATGTTAAGTGCAGTCAAAGGAGTATAATTACAAGAAGTAAACATATGTTTACTTTACAACCAAGTGTACATTTACTTTAAAAGTGTGGGAAGGTGAAGCTAATGGCATTAATTCCCCCCCCCCATACTTGGACAGAGACCATGGGATCATCCGCAAACATGTATAAATAGATAATGTCTGATCATGAAATACAAATGAAGTCTTATTTCTGTTTATGAATAGAATTTGAAGCTCAGTACAAGCACTGTGCAGTTTTCAGGAGAAATTACAGGTCTTGTGGTAGGGCTATAGACTAAGCATCGCAACTGTGACCAAAGAGATGAACTTTGAAAACAGTTATCAGTAACTGGGTGGCTCATTATTACTGAAATGGATGCACCCCGGCAACAGGCACTGCAGTACACCTTAACCAGAGTGTTTCTGGAACATCCTTGGGCATCCTGTCATAGTACCATCCCATCCGGACTGTGTGTGAAGAGGAATGATTGCTCCCCTTCTTTGATATTGTTGGCCTCAAATGCCAGAACCTTTTTTACATTCGAGAATTTGCTAAGTTCTTTAAAGATTTTATCTATTCTTTTAAAAAAGTATCTTGGATTAAACAACAACAACAACAAAATGTATGTCCATCAGGTTACTTTACTGCAATTAAGTAACAGTCGTTAGAAATTAGGCCTTAGTTTGAAAGATTAAAGTAACATTCCTTGGTCTAAAACAAATCTTTGTGAATACTGGCATTTTTTTCTTAGGTTGTATATTTTAGACTTTTAGAACCTTTTGTACCAAACAACATATTACTAAATATGCATTTTATATAATTTAGCATCTTATCTTCTGTACTTTTAACTTTATATTATTACAGCACAGCACTCTCTGTAAGAGTCTATTTTAGTGGAGCCTTCTCAGTGTTACAGATCCTGTTTGATTCGTTCCGTTAGACTGAAACTACCTATGTGTAACATTATACACAAAATAGTCTGAGATCTAAGTTATACTTGTCATGTTGCTCTTTTACTATGGAAAATAAACAAGATCAAGTCTGAGTTTCAGATAATTACTTTTTTCCCCCTAATATCAGCCAAATAAAGAAAGGAAAAACATTCTGAAGGTCTTTACAGAATAAGTTTTTCAGATCTATTCTTTCTGTAAAATCACAGGGTAATCAGGAGTTTGTGCTGAAACTGTAGAAAAAAATAAGTATTTTATAGTGGCAGGCTTGATGATTGTTGATTGCTTTTGTATATGAAATGCAGAAGTATTGGAAGTAGTAAGTTGCAGCTGTGTATTTGGCATAATAAGTTGCTGAATGTCTCTAAGATCAAAATTGTTTAAAGCTCTATTATAAATAAATTACATATTTAGTGTTTATACTGAACCTTCAAGGCTGCAGATGACAAAGCTGATATTGAAACAGTTCTCTAAGATCAAAATTGTTTAAAGCTCTATTATAAATAAATTACATATTTAGTGTTTATACTGAACCTTCAAGGTTGCAGATGACAAAGCTGATAGTGAAACAGTTCCTGGGTTTTCCAGTTGTTTTATCAGCCTCACTTGACTCTTCCTCCTGAGTGTCCTCCTCCCCCAGCAACAACTACAAATCCATATGTTTTACTGGCATCTCCATCCTCAGCTTGAGACAGGAATGGAAGGACTTTGCCCTTCACAAACGATTCAAGCTGAAAAGAAAAGTAGGGAGATTGCATTTCTCTCAGCACAAAGAATGTAAGAACAGGTGGATCCTGAAGGGGCTTTATAAAAAAGATGGCCTCTTCCTAGGTGAGCAAGCCACATTTGAGAAGGATCTAATATACATATGTATTGGGGATTTAAATATGAGTTGTATACTGTTAACTTTTAAAGACCTAAATAAGAAACAAATGTACTAAAATATAATTTCAGGATGAGGGACCCATTCCTGTTTTTTCTTTTAGTGGAGTTTAGGTCATGTCATGACTTTGGTTTTAACTTTAAATCTTTAAAACTTTAATTGCTTTCTTATATTTATATATAAATAGAAAAAATAAAGGCAGTGTTAAAGGGCAACACACTAGGATAAATATATATGAATGCAGATTTTTGCCACAAAGTTTTACCAACTTGAGCAATTCTTTCTAGCAGAAATAGATATTTTCTTCACAAAGACTTTTTTTCCCATTTATGCCTAAAACTGCAACTTGATAATATGCTCGTTTAAGTATCAGGTCCTAGTGCAACAAATTCAGAAGTCAGAAAAATTCTAAGCTAAAATTGCTAGAATATCTTTCAGTCATTCTATTTTACTGTTACAACTTAAACAATTCAGAAATCTGGGGTGTTTCTGGCAACTTGAGTAAAACACACTGCAAATCCAAAGGGAGAAAATGTAAATGGGAGAAATGTCTGATTTCTGAACCGTTCTGCCCTTATGAACAGTATCCTGTTCATCTCATATATTGATTCTGAATACCTTGTCAGCACCTGCTCCAAGAAGGTCCCTTGACACTGGAGCAAGTCAGAATAACTTACTTTCATAGCTTATTTAACAGCAGGCAAACAATTTTTACACTGGCTTGAAATCTAAGTCGATCTGATATTATCTAGAATCCAGGCTTAAATTTTGTAAGAAGTTTCCAAATAGCAGAAGAAATTAAAACAGATACCAAAACTAAAAACACCAATGTGAGACAACAAATAATATTTCCAATCCTAATCAAACCATAACCCTTTCAGTATAGCTTGAGGTATTTTTAAGTATTTGTACAAGCTAAATAGCATTCACAGTTTCGGAAGCTGCTTTTTTTTACTGAGATAGCCTCATATTCTCATGATAGTTGACTTTCAGACAGGTTTTCTTGTACATGAAAACTGCGTCTGAGCCTCGCCCTCAGACTCACGGAAATAGCGGACAGCTACTTCCCAATTATTGTGCTGCTCCTAGGATGTGATTAAAAAAATAACAAATTTGCAATTCATATATAAAAGGAAAACTTGCATCAGTTTCTGAAAGCAAGTCCAGTCTGGTGGAGGTATATAAGACATTAAATAACAGAGTCAGATTCCTTCTTAAAGATTGCAGATGAGCTTGACAGAGAGTTCTGGTTCGTCAGCATTTTCTCCATCTTTTCTCCTCCGGTGGTTTTAGTGACCTCTCTTTGCTTCTTACTGTGGACCCATGGGATAAAACAAAGGACAGCACCTCCAATAAGGGGAGGGATTCCAGCAAGGTAGAATGCCACATCATAGGTGCCCAGCTTGTCACGGAGTAACCCTGGGAAGGGAAAAAACTGTCACCAAGAGAGAACAAGTATGACTGTTGGGGTCTCAGATTAGTCAGCCTGGTGGCCTACTGCCAGCCTAGCATCTTCATCCCAGCAGGCTAATGCAGACACCTCGGAGAGCAGACATTTTTAAGCAAATGGGTCTGAAAGATAAACCTTTCCTGATAGGAAAGAAAAGATGTCATTTCTTTAATCTTGTTGCAAATCTGTGACAGGCTTCTGAGTTTTCCTACCAAGGTGTTGCATGGACAGAACACGTGCAGTCAAGCTTTGGCTTTCTCAAAACCCTTGAGAGGCCATTTGGGTATTCTGACACCTGGTGTTAAGGTCCTGTTTCAGCTCAAGGTGGACAGTCCACCAAGCTGAAACCTCTGCCATACGCACAGGCTTCAAAATGTTTACATTTTCAGACTTTTCTTGGGCCTGTTTATGAAATAACATGAAGTTACTTAAAATTATAATCCAAAATCATGAAAAATTATCAACCTAAGAGGATGAAAAAGTTACATTGTTAAATATATTTTGGGAAGATACTAAGGTTTGTCACCACCTGAGGGGAAAATGTAAGACTACAGATGTGGTATTCTAATAGATCCTAGGGCTGTGCTTCTGAAAACTGTCTTGGTACTCCTTATTTCTATTTTGCTAACAAAATCCAGATTTTAAAAGTTATCTTAGTGCTTTAGACTTTTACTGTATAACCTAAGTGACCAGAAATGTTCCAGGAACACATTATAATGAGTATCTGACTCTGGTAAATAAATAGCTGAGGATTTGTTCAGGTAAATACCAACACATTGGGAAGGAAAAAAAAAAGTGTACAGTCATTCCAAATAGAAACCTAAAACAGTCTATCTAAATATATGCATGTCCTCTCTGCATGAAACTATTCCTTGCTAACTGAACCTTGCATCCTTATGAACACAGATTATGTTTGGCTGTGATACTGTAATCCCTAGAACCTCCTGGGGTTTTTCTGCCCACTTTGGGGATTCCCTGTTACCCCCTTCATTCTTGATCTGTTATAGTCACTTGCAGTGGCAAACAGAAACACCACTTCTACTAAAGTGCTTCCTATAACTTGCTGTGGACTTGGAAACCCTAACTAAGCACGTAAGATGTAAAAACAGGTTAACTGGGAGAGAGGGGAAGGACTGGAGGGTCTCCTACAAGGAGAATGTGATTTTCAAAACTGATATTTCACTTGGTCTGCTCAGCAGTGGTTCTGCTTGCTTGGTTCATGACTAGGTTCCCAGTGGCAAATTTACTGATATGTGTGGTCCTGAACATGAGAGTGAATTGAACTGAACTTTCACTGAGCCACCCACCTACAAGACAGATGCTAGCACATATATTTAAATTTCATAACATTTATATCAAATCTTATAATTTATAGTAGTACCCAGTTAACACTGAACATGAGACAACTTTATGCTATCATTCAGATTTCTAAAGGTAAAATTCGCATAACATAAAAGTAACCATTTCAGTGGCATCTGGTATATTTGCAACGCTGTACAACCACCACTCTCTCTCTAGTTCCAAAATATTTTCATCACACCAGAAGAAAAGTCCACACCCAATATGCAGTTACTCCCTAAGCCCCCTTCCCTCCATCCCCTTGCATCTGTTCTGTCTCTGAATTTTTCTGGCTATTTCACTTAAGTGGAATAATACGTGACCTTTTGTATTTGGCTTCTTTGACACCTAGCATAATGTTTAAGGTTCATCTACCTGGTGGTGTGTACCAGTATGATACTTCATTCCTTTCTATGGCCGAAGAACCCCATTGTATGGATACAGCACATTTTGTTTACCCATTCATCTACTGACAGACATTTGGGTTCTCCTGTTACGTGTTACTTTTCATTTTAACAATTTCTCAGGGAGGACTGTGATCTCTTACACAACTCATACATATTTAAATCTTTTAGAATCTTCACCTCTTGATAGAAATCACATTTCCTATTCCTCCAAAACACTTACTAACATAGGAACTCTTAAGTCTTCAAGTCCAGAAGCTAACTGCTATACATTTCAGCGGGTGTTTAAGATATCAGTAAGAATAAGAGGACTCATCAGCAAATTTTCCCAACATGCCATCTGCTGTCTTGGTAAAAATGTTATAGATAAGGCATATACAAGAGCAAGACACCAGAAACCAAAAGTCATAATGTATTTAACATGTGAGACCAGGACCGACGGTAGACAATGCTAGGACAATGTTATTTACCTGCGATGGGTGGGCCCACAGTCATGGGTATAGACATGAATCCGAGCAGAAATCCAATTGCTTGGGAGACGTCCTGGGCATCAACCAACTCAAAAGCAATGGGGGCCATAATGGAAATGAAGCATCCATCGAAGAGACCCATGATGAGGCAGACAGCAATGAGGCCCCCAAAGACGCTGCACAGGGGGATCATCATGGACATCAGACCGATGAAGAGGAAGGACAGGACCTGGGACAGGCACACAGCGTCAGTGCCGCTCTCGGAACAAGGGAGCATCGCAGTTACTGCGCAACACGCGCAGGGCTTTTAAGCGGTTTCCAGTTAGTCACCTCCCCAGCCCACTTCACCTTGATTTTATATACGTAATTGACTCCCACAATCATCTTCCCTGAATTCCTCTCACACTTTCTCAGTATTTCCATTAAGGGATAAGAAAAAGTAAGGGTTTTTATATACTTACTTTCCTTTCCCAGTGGTGAGTTCTTTGAGATCAGAATCTGTACAAAAGTCATCTTTGGCCCTACATATAATGTTTAAGGATCTTGTACCTGGTCAGTGCTCATTATGTATTTGTTCTTTGAATATCAGCTCAAATTCATTCATCCAACATATAACTTAGAAATTTTACCTTTGAAATTATTTGCATTTTACTGGTGTCAGTCCTCTGCACAATGAAAGTATGCCAGCCAGACCTATCCTTCACCTCACAGAGCTTCCAGTTTGTTAGAATAACAAAATCAAACTCTGGATTTTCCCTGCCTTTGGGAGCTCCTGTGCTCTGTTCTATGTACTGTGCTATGTGAATAAAACCTGGTTTGTACCCTTGGGTTATGAAGAGATGACTATGTAAATAAGTACACGTGAAGTATTCTAGATGTTCTAGTTGTATATTCAAAGCATGGTGGGTACAAAAGAGGAAGGAGTGGACAATTCAATTTTTTAGGCAAATAACTAATTAAAATTGTATCATTCACTCATTAGCTGGAATAGATGTTTTAAAAAGAATCAGCTTTTTTAAAAGAATGCATATAACAGAAGCTATCGTTTATTTAATGCCTATGAAATGCAGGCATTGTTCTCAGGACTTTAGGTGGTGACTTTATGAGGTGAGCCCTAATATTTTCCCCATTTTACAGATGAAGCGAGTGATGCTGGGAAGTTTAGTAACCCCAGGTGGAGCCAGCCTGGAAGCCATGGCCTGCCTGGGCGTAAGTAGCAGGGCAGTGGAACAGTGCCTAGAGGGCTCCCTCTGATGACAGTGGGGCAGGGAAGGAAGGGAGAGGCCACAGAGAGCAGCACTCTGGATCTCCACCTTCATCTGCTCTGTTTGCCCAAGGGCTCACTGGGGGACACCAAGCTTGGCAGGGCCTCGGGGCAGCCCCCACCACCGCAGTGCATAGCAGGATCACCTGAAGACAAGGGACCCCCAACGGTGGTTTTCACAAGCTCCCTAGGTAACTTGGACACATGTCATCCACTGACCCCACAATCAGAAACATGCTTGAAGATTTTCAACTCCATGTTGGGGACTTCTCTGGCGGTCTAGTGGTTAAGGCTCTGTGCTCCCAAAGCAGGGGCACAGGTTTGATTCCTGGTCAGGGGATTACGATCCCACATGCCACTCAGTGAGGCCAGGAAAAAAAAATCCAAGTTGGTTTCTTTAATCTCCACCTTCATCTGCTCTGTTTGCCCAAGGGCTCACTGGGGGACACCAAGCTTGGCAGGGCCTCGGGGCAGCCCCCACCACCGCAGTGCATAGCAGGATCACCTGAAGACAAGGGACCCCCAACGGTGGTTTTCACAAGCTCCCTAGGTAACTTGGACACATGTCATCCACTGACCCCACAATCAGAAACATGCTTGAAGATTTTCAACTCCATGTTGGGGACTTCTCTGGCGGTCTAGTGGTTAAGGCTCTGTGCTCCCAAAGCAGGGGCACAGGTTTGATTCCTGGTCAGGGGATTACGATCCCACATGCCACTCAGTGAGGCCAGGAAAAAAAAATCCAAGTTGGTTTCTTTTCTGACACCACTGTATTATATAGCTGAGTAAATATGGCTTTATGGTAGAATTAGTTTAAGACTCAGAGTTGGCTATTTGAGAAAAGAAGTCTGGTAGTTCACATTTTTTCCTAAAAAACATGATCTCCACATTCTGATTGTTTATGCTCTACTTAAACATCTTTTCCTCACATCCAATTTCCATTAAAGTGGAAGCATAATTCCTTAGTGCTGCTTAGTGCTTTGGGCTTCCCTGGTGGCTCAGATGGTAAAGAATCTGCCTACAATTCAGGAGACCTGGGTTCGACCCCTGGGTTGGGAAGATCCCCTGGAGGACTAAATGGCAACTCACTCTAGTATTCTTGCCTGGAGAATTCCATGGACAGAGGAGCCTGGCGGGCTATATTCCATGGGCTTGCAAAGAGTCGGACGTGACTCAGTGACTAACAGATACAGACTGGCTAAGCACTGGGCTTGCAGCCTTAAGGCTAGAAAGAACTAAGGCCCAGAGGACAGACCCGGGTCCAGACCGCTGTGACCCTGGCAGAAAGACTTCCCGATGCTTCCCATCTACCATCAAGAGTTAAGGAGTTACTGAAAAACTAATTAGACCAGTCCTAATATTATTTATTAGATACAGTTTTACTCTATCTACAAACACAAAGGAGATAAAATTCCAGCGAGCCTGGAATAAAATGTTAGGACATCAAGGGGCCAAATTCAATGGGTTTAATGCCCAACCACACCACTGTACTTCTGCTAGGTTAGCTTAGAATGTACTTCCTGTTCTTTTCATATTTTGTTCAGTACAAATCTCCTGCAAGATAAGACGACCAGAGTGAATGTTGAAAGCTTATAGCACAAACTCAATTTTGCTGAATAAACAAATGTTTTCTTGGACCCGATTCATTTAACACGAGACCCAGGCACTTACAGTGCTTATCCTGATTTTTCTATTCATTTTTGGCCCCTTCAAATTTTTATTCTTTGTTCAGTTTTTTAAGAAATCATTCATATAAGAGTTTCAAGTTTATTATTATATATTTTGAGCACATTATTACTTCTTAATACTTTACCTGACTACAAGCTCTCCTTTTCTCAATTGAAATTATGTTACTATTTGACAGTATTTAAAACTGTTAAATTTTAATAATAATTGTTAAATAAAAATTGTTAGTTGTTAAAGTAAAATTTCTTGGTTTTTCTTTAAGAATTGAATTGATAGAAATTTACACACTTATTCTTTAGTATTTCTCAGAAAATACCTGGCTACTTCTGCCTTATTTGCAGCTAAAGAGTACTGAGAAATGCTGTTTCTCAGCAGGTGTAGCTACCCTAAATGTAGCTAAGTTCAGAGGTAGCAGGCTAAGCGGACAAGGACATACCTGTTCCCCACACTCAGGAACACTCCACCCACAAGTCGCATAGACCAAGGTGTAGGGCACTGTGCATGCAGGAAGTTCATCACTTCCCCAAATACCTACTGATCTGCAGATACAAGCCCCCAGCGTGAAAGGTGAGTAATTTAGTATTACAGTCTCTTTTTTCCACCCCAAACACAGTAGCTCTGGTTAGATTTTAAAAAGAGATTCAAAGATTCCTAATGCTTTTCTAGGCTCTGGCACTGAGCCTAGAATGTGTCTCATTTAATGAGCATTGACTTTTGAGATGTCTTTCTTGCTTCTGCTTCTTAAAACTGTACAGGAAATATCTTCTGTCATATTACAATCTCTAGAAGAATAACCCCCTGCTTCAGTTAGTTTATGTACCTAAGAACAACAACAAAAAAAGTCCTTGCTATTACAGTTCCCATTTCTGTCACAAAGAACATTTTTGGAGGAAATGTCAGTGGAAGTTTTGCTCAGAAATCTTAGCATAATGATGGAAGAGGAAAAAATGAGCTGCCCCTGAATAAGCAGAAGGCACTTTCAGAGGCAGATGCAAATTATATTAATTTATATTCTCCTGGCCACGGTTATAAACAAGTGCTGCTCCTGTGCATTTATTCAGTGTCAAGTTTGCAGCCTCACAGAGCCTCTGGCTAGAAACCCACTAGCTGGCAGCAGTGGTCTTCAGGTCGGGCATCTGGCTTCTAAAGCACGCAGTCCTGTGGAAGTGCTTCGCCCAGAGGTCTGTTCAGCTTTCCTACTGCCCGTAAACACCACCACTTCTGCCTGGAGGAGAAGCCAGCCCCAGTGTCAGCCCAGGGGAGAAGAGAGAATCACAGTCTGATTCCTTGTCAGGCAGAGGAACTGCTAAATATCTGGATACCACTGTAGAAGTAGCTTATGTTTGGTAAAGCATATGCCTTTTATCTCAAGGTATCTATCAGAAAACATATAATATGAAAAGCAAACAAAAAACAGCAGCAGCAACAACAAAACTGGGCAACGCGGCTCAGTTCATTCTACTTCAAGCAGAAGTGACTTCCAGAGGAAGATGGACCTAACAGTGCTTCGTTTTTCTTAATTACAAAAAACAATTCTGCATTTCAAAAGTAACTCATGAATATATTCCTGACAAAATTCAAACTGTAGAAAAATGTATACAGTAATAAATGAAAGTCTTCCCCCAACCCCCTCCCACCCTCAACCCACACTCTCCTGGTCAGGAATAACCACTCAATAATTTGATGGTCCTCCCAGGCCTTTCCTGTGCGCACTCATCAAGGTTTGTTGCTTACACACATGGATATGATGTCCACACTTTGGTATGTCCATGGCACAGAGCAATCTGACAAAATGTGGAAGTGATCTTAATCCAGAGCTTTCGAGTCTTTCATTAGAGTTACAACTTCCAAACCTGTGAAACACTCACACTGTTGAAACAGGTACACGGTAAAGACAGAAATCTGCAATCATGTACTGGTGACTAGAAAGACAGGCCTGTGAAGTTGAGAAAGATGGCTGGGAAGATGCCAGGACACAGTCTTCCCTCTCCTAATAAAGTACTCCAGGAACCTCTGCAGAGATTCTCTTTACCCATCATTATTCTATATAATACATTTGATCACCTCTTCGCTCAGTATTCAGAATTGTTAGGCTAAAAATACTCGGTTACCCAAGACCTTGCTGGAAGGTTAAATTCAGAACTCTCTAGCAAAAGTGTAAGATATATTCCTAAACTCTATTACCTATAAGCAAAGATCCCCACATCAGAAAAACCAAGGTCTCCTTTCTTGAGACCTGTTCCAAATCAGGATCTGCCTCAGTATTTAATAGAATATTAAAATCTCACAAAAGCAAGGATTTGTTAGTGATTCCCCCTGGGCAGGCAGTTTCCGTAAGCTGTCACCAGGAATCCTCACACAGCCCTCTGCAGGATCTGGAGACAAGCTGTATCTTACTTTAGAGTCTCCGCTTTTCTGCTCTGCAGCCTCCCCAAACCCAAGATGACTGTGCCCCCAAAGCAGACCACATGGGATGGTGCAAACTGTGTCCCGGGCCCAGAAGCCACTCAGAACTGGCATCATAGAGACAGGGAGGGAGGAGAACTGCCCCGACAAGGCTGAGCTGTAACAGAGGCAATAAGCAGGCGTGTCTGAGAAAACCCAGTACCCACGAAAGGAAGGAGAGGAGGAAGGTAAGCTGTGGGAGCATTCCAGCCCTTAACGGTGGGGCCAGAGGGCAAACAGCCAGGCAGGGAGACAGTGGGGGAGGAGGAATAAGCCGACAAACAGAGCTGGACTTGATCACAGCGAGAAGAGCCAAGAATCAAAAACCACACAACATTCGGGAGCTGCGGCAGGGGAGAGCGCGGGGAGGGCTGCTGGCGGCTCCCAGCAGCACAGGACGCTAAGGGCCAGCCTCCTGCTCCACGGGCCTCCCTGGGCTGCGGCCACCTGCCTGTGACTCGGCATGCACGACCAGGTGTGGCACTCGCTGTGCCACATTTGGATGAAAAAAACTAGATGCGACTTAAAAGCAGCCAGGCTGTGGCCACCCTTTCATCCAAAATGAAACTACTCATTCTTCACTCACTTGCGTGTAACTGTAGGCCACACGTGGGCCAAGTCAGCAAAGGCTGTTTTCTTTCCTCAGTTGCCTGAACTACTAACGGATTTGCCCCCTATTACGTTGTAAACGACCCGACTGACCGACCTCTAGAGGGGAAACCTTTCTAAAGTCAAAGCTGTTTTGGAGTAAAGCGTTGATGCATAGAACACGCCATGACTCCACCCACCGTGTCACCACAGTCTGGGCTCCACCCTCTAACCTGGACGCTGTATTACCCGCCTCCCTCGCCTGCTTCCCTCGCAGTCCTCAATCCTCCACACACGGAGCAACCACACCGACTTCAAAACGCAAGGTCACGTCATTCTCCAACAAGGACCTACTATGCTTAGAGTAAAATGTCTCCACTGTGTATTCCAAGGCTCTGCTTAATCTGGCCTCTCCTCTCCCCGTGCCCTGCTCTTTCCAACCTCTTCCCAGGTCACCCTCCGTGTCTTCTTGAGTTCCCAATCACACCCAGCTTTTCCCTGTCTCAGGTCTTGCTCTGGGAACTCAAGGACCATGTCTGTATCATGTCTGTATCACCCACCAGGGTCGGGGCTGGTGCTTGGGGCACAGTTCAGTTCAGCCGCTCAGTCGTGTTCCACTCTTTGCGACCCCATGAATTGCAACACGGCAGGCCTCCCTGTCCACTCTTTTAATAAATGAAAGGAAGCCGAAAGTCTGTAAGGCAACACATGTCCACTAGAGGGCTCCCTTGACACTTGGAACCAGACTGTTCTGTTAAACGCTTGACAGATACCCACAGTTAAGGTGTTAATAAAAAGAGGAATGATCGTAACACAGAAATACTTTCAAAGGTAGTGCTCTCCCAGCCTTCCAGCTATGTGACCAGACTCCTTACTGCGCTAGATCTATAGAGATACCCAGAGTGAGGCAGCCTCTGTCCCTCCGAGTTCACATCTCTAAGTGCGGTAGCACACACCTTGAAGGGCAGGGCAAGGAGGAAAAGGCGCACTTGGTTCATTGACCATCACAAACTACTGTGTAGTTTTAGAATATTTACATCACCCCAAAAGAAACCCCACAGTCAGTAGCAGTTACTCCCCAGATCCTCCTTTGCTCAGCCCCCAGCAACCACTGATCTACACTTTCTGTCCCTGGGTCAGCCAATTCTGGACACTAGGTATACAGGGAACCAGGCAATATGTAGCCTTTTGTGACTGGATGAACCCTGGCCCCTCCTCCTCTGTATTCACCCTTCACAGCTACTAAGTTAAGCTTTATAAATTACAACTCTTGTCACGCCCTTGTATAAAAAATCCTTAGTGGCTCCTGGTAGATTCAGGATTGAGCTCAGCCTCTTCTGCACTCACAAAGGCCCTTCCCAACCTGCCTCCTGCCTATCCGCCAGCCAGTTAACCTACTATTCTCTCCTTAGTCCACTCAAACACTGTTTCCCAGACACAGTCACACTATGTCACATCTCCATCTCCTTGCCCATGTGGCTTCCGCTGCTTGCAGCTCTCTTCTCTGTTTTCCTCATCTATTTAACTGTCACCTCTCAACAGTCCGCCAGGCAAGGGAGCCTGCTCAGACCTCCTCTAGTGATTCATCTGCTTCGTGCCTGTGTTTCTGTGGCCCAGCCTAGCCCTGCTATTCCACTGTGCTGCAACACGGCTTTATCTGTCTCTCCCAGAGACCATTCGTGAGAGCACACAGATGGTGTTTCATCTGTAGCATTTAGCACAGTGCTGGGCATGGAGGAGTCACTTAAATACTTGTGAAGGAACAACAGTATGGTCTCGGGACAGCACAGCCCACAACACCCAGAAGGCAATCTGCAGTGAAGAAACTCAAAAGACACGCACATCCCTGAATTTCACAGGGTGTTGCAAAAGGCACATGACCATGAGAACTATGTCAAAAATAAAGCATCCTTAGAAAAAAGCAAGAGACAGGGAACCATTCTGGTTTGGTGCAGTTCCATGACAGAACAAAGAACATTGTTTGTTCACCGGTTTCTCCTGTTGAAAACCCCAAACTCTGGACTTCCCTGGCAGTCCAGTGGTCAAGACTCGGAGCGCCCTCTGCAAACTGGGTCAGCCCCTGGCTGGGGAACTAAGATCCCACAGGCCGTGCAGCACAGCCAAAGACAAAACCCAGACCCCGTAATCGATTTTGCCCTTTAAAAGCTGCTTGTTAAAAGCTCTGGAAAATAGTTCTCATGTTTACGGAATAATTTAAGTAAATAAGTACATGTATGAGCCATTAGGTGACAAGGATAAATTTGCTAGAGGAAGAAAGGCTTATTAAGGAAGTACCTGTAAGGGCTTCCCTGGGGCTCAGTGGTAAAGAATCCACTTGCCAACACAGAGGGGACAGGTTCAATCCCTGGTCCAGGAAGATCCCACATGCCACAGAGCAACTTCTATTGAGCCTGTGCTCGAGAGCCCAGGAACCCCCACCGCTGAGCCCACACGCCTCAACCACCGAAGCCGCACACCCCAGAGCCTGTGCTCCGTGACAGACCTCGCCGCAACGAGAAGCCTGCGCATCTCAACCAAGAGCAGACCCCACATAACCAAGAAGACCCAGCAAAACAGAAAAAAAAGAAACTAAAGAAAGCAACACCACAAGCCCATCTCCACTCAGAGGCTGACCTGAAGGCATTTCCCTATGCTTCTTAGTCCCCTTGGAAATACATGCAAGAACGCTTGACACTGTGGGATGGGAACATGGGAGGTTCATCAACGAGGTTTTAAACTTTACATAGTACAAGATGTTTTTAAAAAAAAAATTTTTTTTTTTTAAAAGAAAGAAAGTACCTGGAGATAAATTTTCTTCACACCAGGCACATAATCTGCGATCCGGCCGAAGAGCAGCCGTCCGACTCCTGAAGTGACGCCGATGCACATGAGAACCACCTCTTTATTTTTCTCATCTTGAAACCTCTCATTCACATGTTTCATCTGCAGGCCAAAGAGAAAGAAGCCGCACTAAATGTGGTAGGAAAACTTGGCAAGTTTT
This sequence comes from Madoqua kirkii, assembly GCA_006408675.1. Classification (NCBI taxonomy): domain Eukaryota; kingdom Metazoa; phylum Chordata; class Mammalia; order Artiodactyla; family Bovidae; genus Madoqua; species Madoqua kirkii. Next base: position 70,172 of record SJYC01061195.1, read on the forward strand.
GAGAACTGTACAAATGCCTTTTTTTGTATATGTAATAGACTCTCTTTCCAAAGTCAAATTTTTATAAAAATTTGTCTATGAAAAATTTTCACAAGAACACATGAAGAATACACAACGTGGTTTAGCTTGTATAAATAAGAATTTTTATAAGAGAGCTTTAAAAACATTTTCAATACAAGGTAACCAGCACACCCTTTATCAGTTATCATTGGGCCATGAGCTAAAGGAAGAGAAGAGACCTTTGAACACACCACGCCACAAGGTCACCCAAGGACCCGGCCCATCATCTGCTCCCCTGAAAGGCAGTTTGAAGGCTCAATTCTGGAGTCTCATCTCTTCTAGGAGGACCTAAACCAAACTGAAGTAAGTTACACTGGGGCTTCCAGGATAAAAGCATAAGGCTCTCTTATCTGAGGATCTGCCTATTTGTGTGGCATTAGAACAGATACAAATACAGGAGCAGCTTAACACAGTGGTTAAAAGAAAGGTACTTAGTGGTTAAAAGAAAGGCATGAGAGATTGTCTGCATTTAAGTCCTGTTTCCATCCCTTGTTAGCCCTATGACCTTAGTTAAGTTCTTAACCTCTAGGGCCTCAGCTTCCTTGTCTGTAAAATGGAGACAGCACTAGTACTTCAAGAAGGTGCTTGAAAGGATTAAGTAAAATGTCTATGTAAAGAACTTAGGGCCTGACTCACAGTTAAGAGTGATATTAATTTTAGCCTTCTTGCTGAAGAAGCCTTCCCTCCATGTACAGTCTACTTAGAATAGAGACTGCAGATCTACAACCGGCTGCTTCAGGAGTGTGACTAGCAGGGGCTCTACTGGCTGCCACACAGGGCCCGAGGCTCAGCACCCACTGTCTCACACAAGCTGTGCTCCCGCAGCCCCCAAGTCCCAAGCTCTCCACTCCTTGCTCAGCACCACCACTTTCCATGCTCACTGTCTGTGCTCGTGGCAAGGAGAAAAGGCGTCTCTGTACTTCCACTGCTTTCTCTGCAATCACAGAGCTATTATACCAAACAGTTGTTTCAAACAATCAGACTCACTGTCCCCTACACCAAACACTGGCCTGAGTTCTGGAAGCCCACAAAGCCAGTTTCCCATCAAGCACGCTGGCTCAGATTATCTGCTTGTGGTGCCTGCAGCCTTTCTGGACGACACTGCCTTAGAAGACCTCCATTTCACAGTTTTAGGCCTACTTGGGTAACCAACACCATCACCTCTCTCTTTTCCCTTTCAAAACTGGTTAAGTATTCTCCCTCACTTTTGTATTTTCACAGTGGTCGAGGACAACTCTCCAAGGAGATGGTCGGTGGCTAAGATGCTGTGTTCCCAACGCAGGGGGCCCAGGTTCAATCCCTGGTCAGGGAACTAGATTCCACATGCTACACAGGGACCTATCCCACATGAAGATAACTACATGCCACAATTAAGACCTGGCACAGCCAAATAAATAAACATCCAACAACCCCGTGGACTGTAGCCCACCAGGTTCCTCCGTCCATGGGATCCTCCAAGCAAGAATACTGGAGTAGGTTGCCATTTCCTTCTCCAGGGGAATCTTCCCGACCCAGGGATTGAACCCAGGTCTCCCACATTGCAGGCAAATGCTTTAACCTCTGAGCCATCAGGGAACCCCACCCAACAACCAGAACAGAGCAACTCTCCTAAACACGGCTTCAATCTCATCGATCCCTTATACATCAGCTGACTACATTTATACTCCTTACTTTGGTATTAAAAGCCCTCCATAATCTGTCACTATATTACCTACCAATCCTTGACTACAGGATTCGAGTAAACAGCAGAAAGGAGTAAAAGAGACTTGCTGGAGAGGGGCCGTACACTCAGTGCCATCATTACCGTATATTTAGGACCTCCTGCCCTGCCAAATCAACCTCCTGGCTGCCTTTTAAAGAAAAGTCAGAAATCTGGATTTTTGTGTGGAAATGTTGGCATCTAAAGTTTAGAACACTGCGTGATCCAACCCCATGTGTGCCAAACACAACACGTCTACAGCTTTGCTCTCACCTGGCCCAGCAGGAAGGTCTAATCACAGTGTCACTTAACCACGTCCAGCACCTTCTCACCTGCCTCCATTTCTGCTGCCGCTTCTGCTGGCTCCCTAAGACTCTGCCCAAGCCCCGCCTTCTCTATAACGCTGCCCTTCATCGCCTAGCCCTTACACTCCCTTTGGGTTTCTGCCAGGCCTTCATGGGCACCTGAAGTGCCGAGCGCCCTCCCCGGCCCTTCTGGCGTCAGGGGTGGCACTGGCGGTAGACAGCCTGCCTGCCAGTGCAGGAGACAGGAAGAGACCTGGGCTCGACCCCTGCGTCAGGAAGCGCCCCTGCAGGAGGGCACGGCAACCCACCCAGCATTCTCGCCTGGAGAAGCCCACGGACAGAGGAGCCTGGCGGGCTCACAACCTTCCTCCTTCCCTTTCAGCCACCACCACGGCTGTTGACCCAGCCACCCAGGTGAAAACTGGACGACCATCCTAGACCACCCCTCCCTTCAAATCCAGTGGCCACCATCCAGTTCCCATGATCTGTCCTCCCAAACCTCTCAGACAGCCTCCCTTGGTCCACGCTCCCCACACTCCCCACACTGTCTTTACTTTGGGTGATCACTCCTTCCCTGGATCCCTACACCCGCTTGAACGTGCTAAGGGCCAAAGCCCTCACTCCTAAATCTCTATCCTGCATTCCCTGGGACCACCAGATGAAGTTCAAAATTTTTAAAAACACTGCTCCACCACTGTGGCCTTGCAGCCTTCAGGGTAAAGCTCAGACTCCTGGTTTGTCAGATGAAGCCTCACCTCCAGCTGCCGCCTCTTGCACCCACATCGGAAATGTTGCTAATTTGAAGTGAGATGTGCTTTAAATGTAAAACACACAGAAAATTTAGAAACTTTAGTGGGGAAAAAAGTGTAAAATATCTCAATAATTTCAAAATACCAATTATTTGTTGGAATAATACTTTGGCTATATTGGCTACATAAAATATATTATGAAAACATTTCATTTCTGAGGTTTTTTTCTTTTTTTTTTAACTTTAAAAAATAACGACAAGAAAAATTTAAATGACATGTGTCTTGCATTATATTTATATTGAAGAGTGCTGGTCTAAGAAATTCCCTTGTGGACACAAAAATAAAACAGCTGTTGATAAAAGTGACTTCATACCTCCAGAACCTATATTCTTATTCAGGTATATCATATATGTATTGTCTTTTATATACTATAAATAATTTAAACAAAATATATAAATACATATTATTGTACACTTTAAAACAAAAGTTTTAATTTCAATTGAAAATGAGAATGTTTTCTACTAACAAGCCACTCCTCGAGCCACTTTGAAATGATGTAAGCTTTGCCATTCATTTATATATATGGGTACCATCTAAGATAAGGATTTATATTTTATATGAAAAGTATCCCATTCACACTCTGTGTTGTCTGCACCATTATTTTTCCCATTTATGAGACTGTAGTAGGAACTCACGTTCAACCAGGAAAGCCAATTGACTGATCTCTCATCTGTCAGATCTTGTCTACAGCTGAAGGAGTAGATCAGCATGAGGATGCAGGGAACAGTTGTCCTGGGTCTAGGTGGGTGCTCTCTGGGCCTCACCTTTCCATCTACAGAACGAGAGGGGTGCTGAACTGAGACTACAGATAATTGAATTCTGGTGGCTTGTATTTTGGTCTGGATACTTCTGGTTGCTTGTAACTGACCTCAAGTGAGATATTAAATTATGGTCAAAGCAATTAATGCCTGCAAATAAGTAGAAATGTTTTAGTTGTTAAAATTGTCAGATGGCATTCCACAGCCAGAATCAAAACATTACGGATAACCGGGTCATAAAGGCTAACATTTTAACAGCTGAAAAAAAACACTAAAGTATAAACTGAACTTCATAATAGATTCAGTAGTTGTTTCCCATTTTGTACCAGGGATTGACTAAACCGTGACATAAATCTGAAGATGATTAATCTTACTCAAAACTTTTTTTAAAAGTAAAATTACTTTAAGCACAGTTACCCTGAGGATTGTTTTTACTTTGATAACTTTTTGATGATGTAAATGACTACAGATAAGATACACTACTTTCAAGGCAGAGCTAGTAAACATGGTTTAAACATTAAAAATTGGTATTATTAACATTTTCAATGAAAAGCATTCTATTCTGATTTACATTTAATGCAGAAAGATTTTCATTTTGTTTGTTGTAGAAAGAGCATTCAATTTTAATATGGGCTTCAACTAGGGTAACTTTTGGTTATAGATCCTTCTGGATATGTGTTTCCAAATTTAATATTTGTTTGCAATGATGAAAATGGATGTAGGAGGATAGAACTGAATAGTAGAGACATAGACGTAGCCAATAGCACAACTATATATATCTCCTTCCTTTTACTTTTTTATACATTACTGACCGTGTTTGGTTGCTTGCTTCTGTTTAGTTTCATAAAAGGTCTAAGTATTTGGAAAGGTGTGGGACCATGTCCTACTGGAATTTCAGTGTTTGCTTATGAAAGAGGATACCATCTGTGGGGAGTATGACTTCAGAAATTTGACTTTGGAGTGTTCCTGTGTAATTGTACTGGGAATTGCCAAAAAACATAGGCAAGAATTTATAGTACTTTTCCAGATGGTGATTGTTATATAATAATTGAAAGCTGTAGGAAAAACAGTATTTCTGCATAAAGTAGGCATTTAGCTAACCTTGGTTAAACTAAGGATTATTTTACTAAATAATTAAGTGCTGTTCTCATGATTCAGAAAAAACAAATATGCAAACTTTACCTCTTCTTAAACCAATAAAAAGTGAACTCCTTAAAATGAATTTTATAACTTTTTGAAAAGTTCAACAGTAAAAAAGAACACTTATTTGTAAAGTTAACTTTCTGAGTCATATAGTTCAATAAGTGAGCAACTTTCCTAACCATTTGTATACATTCTGAGGTGCAAGGCTAGCAAATTCAGCAGGCTTCTTGTTCATTTTGCATTCTTTCATTATCAGCTTGTTATGTTTCGGGAGCAGTAATGGAGATGAAAATAAACAGAGAACAGTAGCTTCTCTGTTTTGTAACTTACACACCCCAGCCTCTCCAACAGAATAGGCTACAAGAGACCAGTTTGATTTCCATGCTGAGTAGAGCCCCTGTTCATCTTAATTGAGTTCATCTTATGTAATAAATTTATGTAATAAATAAATGCATCAAGATTATTTGTAGCTATCTTATTGGGGCTGTTCAGTTTGCTTTTGTAAACTTCATGTCAGGTTTCTCAAATATCTCTGTATTGTTGTTTATTTTTTTTTAAAGAGAGTTCCCAAAGTTGCCGATGGCTGTCTCATCTGCAAATACCTCTCCAAGGTACTCTATGCTGGTGATGTCTCCCGCCACTGAGCTGCGCGGGAGCGTGGAATTGACTTACTGGGGAGGGCTGTATCAGTTAAGTGATCTTTCTTAGTACATTGCATGGGTTTTGCAAAGCTGTCTGCTTTTGTTAATCCAGAGGGCAGAACTATGTTTACGCTGAGTTTTAAATTAAAAGCTTTTTGTTAACCCACACAATATAATAGTCCATTTACTCTCCTACATGACCCCCTTATATTTCTATTAAGTTTCCTGGTTTTAAGCACAATTTTATTAATCATGTGTATCTGTGTTATTTACATTTTACTATAACTCACTAATAGAAGACTTACTGGTTGTTTTCTCAGCTTGTAAGTGCTTTGTATAATATTTGAATTACATGCAAACTGGAGCTCAGGGAAGCTGTGAATTTTCCAAAGTTACTCAGTAAAACATACATGGGTGCTATCAACAGTGACTACTGGTCTTAAACCACTCAGTTCAGTTCAGTTCAGTGGCTCAGTCGTGTCCGACTCTTTGCAACTCCACGAATTGCAGCACGCCAGGCCTCCCTGTCCATCACCAACTCCTGGAGTTTACTCAGACTTGCATCCATCAAGTCAGTGATGCCATCCAGCCATCTCATCCTCTGTTGTCCCCTTCTCCTCCTGCCCCCAGTCCCTCCCAGCATCACAGTCTTTTCCAATGAATCAACTCTTCGCATGAGGTGGCCAAACTACTGGAGTTTCAGCTTCAGCATCATTCCTTCCAAGAAATCCTGGGGCTGATCTTCTACAGAATGGACTGCTTGGCTCTCTTTGCAGTCCAAGGGACTCTCAAGAGTCTTCTCCAACACCACAGATCAAAAGCATCAATTCTTCGGCAGGACTATATTCGTTAGTTTCCTTTTTTCAAGGTAAAATATATGCCTTAACTCATTTACTTGAAACTTTTTTTATTGTGTTCCTGCTGTATATAAAGCACTGCTAGGCTTCATGCTAATGCCCTGGCCTTTTATTATATTTTTCACTTAGAAAAGAAGTACATAGTTGTTATTTTTAAAGATCACTTATAGTAAGACAGGTAGAAATAAAAAAACAGTATGTTCTCGTTTCCTCAATCCTGATCCCCACAATCACTTTAAACAATTTAGGTCCCTTATGTATAACCTTAGTCACTGCTGAAACATTACACTCGATTTCTTCAGGCCTATGCTTTGATATGTGACTCTGTGTGGATGTCAGCCTTCATGCTCTTAATTCAGTCTACCAGTGTTCTAAGCCTTATATCAAAAATGCTGGCAGAAGAAGAAAGCAAAACCTTTGTATTCTGCTTTGAAAAATGGTAAAATTACTAGGATAAAAAAGCCTATAAGTCAAATTCGGTTTTCAGATTTCTAGTGAACCTGATTATCTTCATTTTCTCTGTTGTCTTGGGAGATTAAGAATTGGCTAATTTTTATGATATAAACTGTGGTGTAGTTTAGAAGTTTGTTTGTGATAAATTCCTTACCAGTGAACAAGACATTGTCAGTACCAAAGGATAATGATTACATTTTATAGGTTGGTAACTGTGACTCATAGTTGCTGAATGATTTACTTGAGGCATCTTCTAAGTAACACAGAGCTAGTGGTATAAGTACAGTTGAGTATCTCATCTGGACTCAGACTTATTCACATCAGCTGAAAGTGTAATTAATTCACATCAGCTGAAAGTGTAATTAAAGTTAAAGTGTTTATATTTGTTCTTTTTTTTAAGAACATTAACATGAAACTTTATCTAGAAAATTAATCAAGGTCACGATTGTACTTTCAGCACTGGGTTGTCTAGTAAATGTGAACTTCAACTAATAGTAGTGCCTTTTTTTTAAAGGACAAGATTCTGATCTTTTGCAGAAATGGGAATTTTCTCTGTTGAGAAAATTTTAAACTGATTTTCATAAATTAGCAGGAAGAAATTTAAGGTTCCTGCTTCCCTGGCAACTCAGTGGTAAAGAATCCGCCTGCAATGCAAGAGACACAGGAGATGTGGGTTCAGTTGCTGAGTTGGGAAGATCCCCCCAGTAGGAGGAAATGGCAACTCACTCCAGTATTCTTGCCAGGAAAGTCCCATGGCCAAAGGAGTCTGTGGTGGGCGACAGTCCATAGGGTCCCAAAGAGTCGGACACGACTAAAGCGACTGAACACGTGCACACACACCATAAAGTCTACAGCGCAAAGTTTAAAAATCTAAATATATTGGCAACAATATAAATCCACAAGTAATTAGTTTCCTTTAAGTATCTGAAACTTTTGCCGTGATATTTTTGTTGTTCAGTTGCTCAGTCATGTCCGACTCTTTGGGACCCTATGGACTCTAGCACACTAGGCTTCCCTGTCCTTCACTGTCTCCCAAAGGTTGTTCAAACTCATGTCCATTGAGTCGGTGATGCCATACAACCATCTCATCTTCTGTTGCCCCCTTCTCCTCCTGCCTTCAGTCTTTCCAGCATCAGGGTCTTTTCCAGTGAGTCAGCTCTTTGCATCAAGTGGCCAGTGAATATCAGGGTTGGCCAATGAATTGGTTCTTCCCATCAAGTAGCCAGTGAATATCAGCTTCAGCGTCAGTTCTTCTAATGAATATTCTGGCTTCATTTCTTTTAGGATTGAGTGGTTTGATGTTCTGCTGTCCAAGGGACTCTCAAGAGTCTTCTCCAGCCCCAGTCTGAAAGCATCAATTCTTTAGCATGCAGCCTTCTTTATGGTCCAGCTCTCACATCCATACATGACTACTAGAAAACTATACCTTTGACTATGTGGACCTTTGCTGGCAAAGTGATGTCTCTGCTTTTTAAACACTGTTTAGTTTTGTCATAGCTTTTCTTCCAAGCAGCAGTGATATTAGAGTGGCTTTTTAAAATTTGATGGTGCTGTCTTTTATTGCTTGTCTAGATAAATGGCAGGTCCCAGGTAATAGTCTTGGATGTTGTCATCCAGGTGATGTATTGTGGCACTAACAAAACCAGCCTGTCAGACCAGCTCTTCATATAACTAAGCACAATACAAAGAGTGGAGAAAGAAAGTCATCTAACAGGTTTATTTATATATTACCAAAAAATGATGTGTCATCATCCACTACTAAATAGAGAACTACTTAGGAAATCTCAGTTTTTAGAAGGTCTCATCTGGCCATAAAATAACATAAGAGTAAAACACCAATATACTGCATGATGTGAATATCTACAGTATTCAAGTTAGGTAATATAAAAGAGCAATTTAAAATAATGTTAGACCTTAGAGATCACAGTCCATTTTAAGGTGTTTGAAAATAGCCTTTTAGTGGGAAAGACATCATGTAGCTGGTTAGTAGCAGATCACCTTTTAGTCTAGCAAACTTTCACCTCTTATTTCTGTGCCTGAAATGAATTAGAGTCAGATCAATGGGTTGGAAATAAGTATTGAAAAGTTTGTTTAACTTTCATAAAAAGTCAACTTCTAAAAATAAAATTAAAAGCTTCTGCATGACAAAGGAAACTATAAGTAAGGTGAAAAGACAGCCTTCTGAATGAGAGAAAACAATAGCAAATGAAGAAACTGACAAACAACTAATCTCAAAAATATACAAGCAACATATGCAGCTCAACTCCAGAAAAATAAATGATCCAATCAAAATATGGGCCAAAGAACTAAATAGGCATTTCTCCAAAGAAGATATACACATGGCTAACAAACACATGAAAAGATGCTCAACACCACTCATTATCAGAGAAATGCAAATCAAGACCACAATGAGGTACCATTTCACACCAGTCAGAATGGCTGCGATCCAAAAGTCTACAAGCAATAAATGCTGGAGAGGATGTGGAGAAAAGGGAACCCTCTTACACTGTTGGTGGGAATGCAAACTAGTACAGCCATTCTGGAAAACAGTGTGGAGATTCCTTTAAAAACTGCAAATAGAACTGCCTTATGACCCAGCAATCCCACTGCTGGGCATACACACCAAGGAAACCAGAATTGAGAGAGACACATGTACCCCAATGTTCATTGCAGCACTGTTTATAATAGCCAGGATATGGAAACAACCTAGATGTCCATCAGCAGATGAATGGATAAGAAAG